>JABFEX010000983.1:0-35729 GCA_013623515.1 Fusarium illudens | reverse complement strand
TAATAAATCTAAACATAGGGGAGGTATTATACTATTATGACTAGAAACTAATATATAGGAAATCCTAGTTGCAAGGTATAAAGGCAGCTGGGGCTGGTTGGGTCGTGGGATATTTAAAGAAATTCATTTACCAAGACTACCATTCATCTTGCTATAGGGAAGGCCAGTTAATTCTTTCGTTCTGAAGCGTTTGGACTGACGACGCTCGGCAATAAGCAGCTTCAGTAATCCCAATACCAGTGCTGCACACACAGGCGATGGCATCACTGCCCTAGGCTACTACCGGATGACGCCTCGTGACCAAGGAATAACTAAGCCAACCGCAGTCTGCCTTGTTCACCGCTGCTCGCTCAAATACCCCTTTCGCTCTCACAGAGTGTAACCTCCGTGGTAACCATAACCCCCCGTACTCCTTCATCTCCTCCCAGCCTGCGCGTACTTTGGTCGATCAACACAAGCCATGGCCTTCTTCATGTCCTCGAAGGCCATCAATCCCCCTTTGATAGTACGCACATTTCTCTTTCATAGCCTATCCGTAATTCTCACCCCGGGTGCGACGCATAGAGACTAGAACAAGTTAACAAGCAACAGGACGCATCTGCTCTCAAGCCCAGGCCATCTGAAATCCCCCCACTAGGAGAAATGGAGGCTATCATCCAGCGAATTGGCATAAGGACTGGACTAGGCCTGGGCTTGCCGCTCGTGCTTGCTTGCACTGGCAGTTCTGGTCGTGGCCTTCCGCAAGTGGCGACAAGACGTACGAGATTCAGACCAGGAAGCCCAGATTGTTGTAGGGCCGAAAGATCAACCCCATGGTCAAAGAATTGTGTGGTACGTGGCAATAGGCATGGTGCTGCTCTTGTTTAAATGCTATTGTATCTTCACGCTTTTGTAAGGCTCTGCTCGGCCCGTTGAGCATGTTTAAGGTGAGGAGGGTGGTGGTAAAAGATAAAGGGAAGCTGACATGGATAATTCATTTGAAGATTGTTTGTATAGTAGCTGTATCTTGCTATCTATATCAGATCGTCAGAAGAGTGAACCTCTTCCTGACTTCTATCAGAGGCCAGTCGTGACTACGCTCCAGCAACGGGGTCGGGCGTGGACAGCTGCGAACAAGACTCTCGAGTGATCATGAACCACGTTGGAACTCTCAACGTGTCGAAACGGTCGAGTGACTGGAGGCAACACTTTCCAACAACAGTGTATCAATCCGAAGCACCGGGTTGAACCCGGAGGCATGGTTGGGAGATGGGGGCCGAGATGCGTGAAAGGGCGAGCATGTTGATCATTGGTTCCGTCCAGGGATCTGAGTGTGTGGCGTCAAGTCTGGCCTGGCTAGAGCGTGCGTTACATCCATTCGAGCCAACCTCATAAGGAAAAGGCAGTCTTGGTGATGGTTGCCAGGTGGGAGGTTCTTTGTTCGAAAAGCGGGACTCCCATCCACCTTTTACCAAGATTGTCATTAAACCTGAGCAGTGAGTTGTGAAGGCTTACATATCGAGTGTTGGTGGTGTTGGCTTGCCTCTAGACCTCGGCGCGATCAGTGCGTCTCTCCCTGCAGGAGAAATGCTATGCTACTTCTTCCCTCAATGTTCCCCGAATCTCTCCTCCCGGTTGAGTCTCTCTTGTTTCTTGCTTCTCTTGCCTGCAGATTCCCTAGCCACTTTCCCACTATGTATGCGACCTTCGCACCCAGGCGTCGAGATGCAATGCCATCCTCGCGCCCCGGTGAGCTCTACACCCCCCCTGCAAGCCCCTGTGCCTCCGTTGCAAGTGCCTCCGGGACTTCATTCAACTACCCCAATCCCGGCTCGAGATTCCTCGCCATGGGTCGGGCGCTATCGGCATCACCTTGGGCATCGGCATCAACGTCTGGGCCTTACTACTCGCCTCCTCCTCCTCCAACCCCTACATCCCCTAAACCATCTCCTATCTCCTTACGACCAAATCCCTTCAATGCACCATCCCCTTGGCAATCCTTGGGTCGAGCTGATGCCGGCGTTGCTGTTTACTCTGACGGTCATGGACGGGTGATGGCTCATCCAACAGCCTCGGATGCGATTCAAGCACCTCCACCCTCCCCAAGTCATATGGTTCAGGGCGACGACGTAAACCTCTGGATCCAGAAAGCTGAGCAGTCTGGCCCTAGACTTGCTCCGCTAAGGGCCCTATGGCTTTCTAGGATGGATACGGGCCTTGCGACGTCTTCTGATCTAGACAGCGCTCAGGATCTGACCAAGAAGAGGCCACCTCAACGACTCGCTGATAACAAACCCGTCCACTGGATATTCTACGCTGTCTTGTGCTACTTTTTGGTCAACATTCTCCCCATGTTCCTCCTCCCTAGCCGACCACCATCGCCCGATGACTACCAACCCGGACTGGCAGAGTCCGAAGCCGTCGCCGATGTGCTCCCTGTCTATGAACACTTCCAAAGCAAGTATCTCAGCCAGTCTATTCTACCACACAACTCAAAGTTCATCAAGCTCTCGCCTGACATGCTGGGGAGTACCAGCGAGCTGATGCGTCACGCTTGCCTACCAATAAAGAAGGTTGATGCGACATGGAGTCGAGAGAAGGGACTGGGGATGGACCCGGTAGAGTTTGGGGATGATGAGAAGAGCTTGAAAGAAGAGGACCCCGTCTATGACGGAGTCAACTTGCACCATCTCTGCGGCAACGCGAGCGGCGCCCTGGGACGTACTAACGACGCATTCCGGGACGTCTTGTTGGGAGCCATAATCATCGACCCCAACATGGCAGCTGAAGGGGGGGAGGGCGACGTGAATATCCGCTCTAGGTCTGCTGAGCATATGGAACGCATGAAGGAGCTTCGGCAGCAATTACAGAAAGCGACCCAGCAGCTCGATCAAGTTCTTGAAGTCGCCCGCCACATCACGGAGAATATCACAGAGAGTGTCAAGACCAAAAAGAGATCCTTTTGGGAATCCCTGTTTGCCCGCATTACAGCGGCGCATTGGGAGGCAAGACTTCTTCGAGAGACCAGGGACAAGATGGATGATCTCTTGGGCATCAAAGACAACCTCACCGTGGTGGGCTCAGCTTTGGAGACCCTGTTCCACGAACAAAAAGGCATTATGCACCAACAAGACAATTTCTCGGTCTGAATCTGACACCTGGCATATTGCCTATCCTTCTATTCGGAAGCCGGCCTCCAAGACACAGTCCACTTGCACGACGACGCCGGTTAGACTTTCGTGGACGGAAGTCCATGTTCCCATCTTGGACCAGGACGGGGCTAGTTGGGATGGCAATCGAAGCTGGTCTCTCGGTGGAGGACGGCTTGAACTTGTTCGGCTGCTTGGTCATGCATAGTGGCAAATTTTGGGCGAGGAGTTGAGCAGGGCACAATGATGAATCAGAGCAGTATGAGAGCAACAGGCTGAAACAGGTATCGAGGATAAGCAGGGAAATAGTGAGGAAAAGGAGCAAGGTGAACTAGGTAGAAGCTATTGTAGGAGAACTTGACTTTCACTACCTACCTACAGATTAACCGTTGACCCTGTACCTGACCTCTCCTATATCTCGACCACCCCATCTCCTCCGTCACACAAGTTACTTACCCTAGATGCAACCAGAATGCCTCGCCCCCTGAATCTCAAAGCCATCTCAGTGATCCCTCGAAAGCAAAAGACTGAGGGAGAGCTGCGTCAAAGCCCTCCAACAGTGCACCAATGAATTGTTTTTGCGGAGCCCTTTCTTCTGCCGGCGCTCTGGTATCTCAGATTGAGGCTCCTAGTGTCTAGTCATGGTTGGCCGACGACTTGGCCGAGACGGGATACTGATGACTGGACATGGCCTGAGGGGATGACCAATCAACAAATGATGAGGAGCCGAGCTCGTGCGAGGATGAAAGTAGCGAGGCTAGACCAGCTGACATCATACATGCCCAGGTACTCGCCGTCGTATCAGACCTGATCTAAAGAGGGGCGAGGACCATGGTTGAAGATGGGAAATTGGTGTTGATGGAAAGCTAGGCTGGCTGTGGATTGTCCTTAACTCCATAGGCAATCTCCATCATTTAAATATCTCACTACAAGTATCGTTTCTTCCCAGCCTTCCTTTGACCTGTGCCCGGCCGTGGGACATGGGTCGGTGGATCTCTCCCCGAGCCAGCTGTAGGCTAGCAAACTGGTAGTCCTACACTAGACAGCAACAGCAAGTCCTCATTAATTCCCTCACGATACATTTTAGTTGTTACCCATTCATTCCCTTGAGACTTTTGTACACGGGAATCGGCGGAGACTTTCGCAGATAGTCCTGGCTTCAAAGGATGGGGAAATATGTCCATATTGGCAAGCTTGGCCTTCTTCATACCTTTCTAGAAAGCTCCAAGATGATTCTTTTCGAGAGTGAAAGGATAAACGATGCCATCATGCCTGTCATGATCCGATCAGGCCCTTGCATCGGCACCCAAGCAAACGCCCGCTGGGTAACGACTCATGACCCATGTGGATGCAACCAGACGAGCTTATCGCTTCTGGGCAGGTCGTCTACTGAAAAAGGAAAGGCTGTCACGGGACTTTCCAAGCAAGCATCAGGGGTACGTACGCGTATGGTATGGATTGGTACCGCGGGTCTGGTTCCGCATCTACCAACAGGCCATAGGCGAAGATGGGTCAGGTAGGCCGGCACTACTGCACCTACCAGGGGGCTAGCACAAGGCGAAAATATGTTGTCGAATACAGAATTTTAGACATTAAGAGGTTAAAATTAAGGCTATTCTAGTCATGTCTAATCCTCCGGGATGTCATTAGTTCGCCCGAACCCAGCGCTCCAAAACAGCCTGGATCATGTCACTGTTCTTCTCCATAAACATCATGTGCCCATTGCCATAGATACCAGCCTGTCCAAGCTCAAGGTGCTGAGTCTTGGAGCAGCCAGCTTGGCGAAGGAACTGGGCAGTGCAGTAGTCGTAGGGCATGTGGTAGGAGGACTCGGCGGTGAGGATCAGGATGGGCTTGCTCTGGAGGTTGACCAGACGGCGGGGCGCAGGCTTGTCGGCTTGGAGGACACACTCGACATAGTTGTCGCCTCTGCTGGGCTGGACCTTTTGCACCAGGTCGGTGGCAGGGTCAGAGACGGCGGGGCTGTAGGTGAGAGCGATGTCGGTCAGACCCCAGACGCGGGACGCCTTGGTGCTGAAGACGGCGTCTCTGAAGGGGGGGCCAGTGGGCTCAAGCAGAATGAGGCCCTTGGTGAGGCTGGGGCGGGCATCCGCGATGAGAATGGGCATAATTCCACCCTGGCTGTGGCCGACCAGCATAACGGGCCTTCCAATCTTGTCGAGGAGAGCGGCACCAGCATCCTGAACCGTGGACTGCTGGTAGGTGGCGTTGTTGATGAACTGGACGTTGGAGATGTAAAAGGCGTCAAAGATGGGGTCGCCCCTCATGCCGGTTCCAGGCCACTGGGTGTGCTTGACAGACTGGGGCCAGAGGTTAAAGTTCTTGCCAGCAGTGAAGCGCTGCTCGATGATCTCGGCCGAGTACGTCGAGGGCTTCGCGGCGCCGGCGGCTGGCATCCATGCTGATCGGCCTCGGAAGGTCTGATCAATGATGTAGACCTCGTATCCTTGGCTGATGAACTGGGATGCCCAACCGCGGCCGCCATCGGGCTTGTTGAGGAAGTTCTGTCTGGATATTAGATGATGTTCTCTTCTGGACTTTGTGTGTGTTGGCATAACTCACGCTACCTGTCTGTCCCTGGCCATGGATAAAGACGATGGGCGTTTTCTGTCGGACGCCACCGGTCGGGATCAGCTTCTCGACATACATCTGATCACGGAAGATCTGGCCACCGGCTCCGTCATCACTGTAGCCTCCGCCTACGTAGAAGTAGGAGCGGATGGAGGGCACTTCACCCTGGGCGCCGGCATACTGGTTGGTCGGGGTAGCCAGACAGTGGTTGGCTGCAGCAGCCGCAAGGGCGACGAGGGTGGTGAAACGCATGGCAGGCGAGGAGGAGTGATCGAAGATCTCGAACCCGAAAACGTGGCAATGGGACGGAAAAGACTGAAAGAAGGGATGATTCCAATGCACATGCAGGAGAACCTAGAGAGGGAAGGGGGTTGTGACTGGTTGAGCTAGACGGGCAAGCCATGTATTTGTCTCTCGCCAAATGGACGGCGGTCGCACCAGAAGTGGTATTCAGGGGCGACGGACTCTTCGGTGACATTATTTCCGTCTTGGCTCCTCTTGGATCCTCTTGGATCCTCTTGGATCCTCTTGGATCCTCTTGGATCCTCTTGGTTGTCACCCATCTCCTTGCTAGTCGAGGGGAATATCTCTCGATTGACTCTAGTGTGCCGAACTCTAGACCCGAGTGGAATACCGGCCCCATCCTGCTCGCATGGTAAATACGGGGCCCATATTCGCATGTATGCCTCCGGCTTTGGAACCCCCTATCCCACCTGAGCCTGAGCCCGAGCCCCCGCCCAATGGCTCGGGTTTTGCATAACCGAAACTCTATAAACCCTGCCAAGGGCTCATGAACCAACGGCCTAATTATCGGGGACCCACGGAAGCTGGGGTCCTCTTTGGGCGCGGGCGAACCGGCAGCACGCCACCTGCAGCTCTGCGACGGCGAACAAGAGGGGAAAAGCACCGTCATGTTTAGCGGTAGTAGTGCCTCGGAGAGTAGTCTTTTGGGCCGGGTCTGCGGTGGGATGATGCCGGGATCTTCTTTAAGACGGAAACCCGTCCCTGCGGGTGATGGGCAAGTGATCGTCGTCGTCGTCGTCCCTCTCTCAACCTACCTTTGTTTCCCTCTGTGGTGCCACCCACAATGGATGACCCGACGCTGCTCATCCATTGGCTCTTTAGCTGCCTCGCTCTCATTGTGATGGGAGTGAGACTGGTATGGAGAAAGATTGCCAGACAGCCCTTTAACATGGGCGACTACCTGACCATGGCGGCATGTCTGTGCTGCATGGTCAGGCTCGCTCTGATCCACGTCGTCTTGACGTGGGGAACCAATAACGTCCCAGCGGCGATCCGGAAGACCAAGGTCTTTACAGAGGATGAGATCTACAGACGGGTGATTGGAAGCAAGTTTGCAATCGTTAATCGCGTCTTTTACAATTCATTGTCAGTTCCATGTCCTGTTAGTATACCATGACGCCTCATCTAACAAGTCCTCAAGCCTTTGGCTGCAAAAGCTCGTCCTTCTCGACGTCTACCGGCGTCTCCTCTTGAACCTGCGTTTCGAAAAGATCATCATGATCTCCTTCCTCGTCATCTTCTTTGTCACATACGTTGCGGTCCAAGTCACCACCTTCAGCGAATGCAAACCGTTCCACTTGTATTGGCAAGTGGTTCCTGACCCTGGTAAACTCAGATAACCATTCCCAGATGTTTGATCGACGAGATTGACTTTGGACATTAGGTTCTTGCGCCAAGGCCCAGCTGCAGCTCATCGTTGTCGGCGTTCTCAACATTATCACCGATGTCCTGCTCCTCGCCGTCCCGATCCCTCTCTTCTTCTCGCTCAAGACATCCTGGAAGCGAAAGTTGAAGCTTTATGTCCTATTTACTCTGGGCATTTTCATCGTCGCCATCACCGTTATCCGCCTACCGATTAACGCTACAAATAAAGACAGTCAAGTCAACCGCACGACGTGGGCCAGCACCGAGCTTTTGACGGCTACAATAGTCGTCAACGCTCCCACCATCTACGGCCTATGGAACAAGAAGAAGCAGAGCTCTGCCTATTCCAACTCGCACGGCACCGGTCTACCAAGCCACTCCAGCCGAAAGACCGGAACAGCGTCGCACACATTCAACGATGGTCCAAGATCACAGGCTTTTGCCATGAGGTCAATGAACCACGAGCGAGATTCTTCCATGGGTGGGATCATGCAAACACAAGAAGTCATCGTATCCGAGTATATAGATCCCAAGGCGAGTGGGAAGGGAGTCACGGTACGGACGGACGAGGCCGAGGTTGCATCCAACTCGAGTCAACGGGGGATACTGCGAGACTAAGAACTTTATAATACGCTGCAAGTTTAATACAAATCATTCACTCAAAAGACTCTTCTTGGACGAACGGAATATCCACTTTCGAGATATCGGGGGAACTCTTGAATCGATGAGAAGGGAAGGGAACTCCCAACAACAATTCCTGGGAGCTGATATTCAACATTCAATACCAACTTGGCTATTTGACATAGCGCTCTGGCTACCCTATGAGGATTTGCTCATCAGCTTTTCCTCATTATTAGAGTAAGAAAAGGAGATATAGGGTACGTAAAGTTCTTATAGAGTCCCTTCTGAATGTGCTTGATCTTTTATCAAGATTAATAGAGTTCGTTCTAATTACTTACTTCTTTAAAATGCTCAACACGAGTGTTAAACACTATCGAAGTTGCTAGCCTGTGGAATGTCCCCTTCCTGGTTGTTTTGCTAGGGACAATCTCTTCCACGCTGTGGCTCCTCTTTCCACTTCTGCCGCAGATTGTACGTAGTAGGCTCGCTAAGTTTAGCCTCTCAAATTCAGTGCTACCTTGATAACCCTCCCATGCATGACAGCTGACGCCAAGAACAAGCTCTCACCATTCTTGACCGCGACTGTTACCCTAGCGTTGGCGCGTTGGCGGCCGCCTGGTTCACTACCCTCGTCTGTCATCATCGTCCCATCAGCTACGACCGTCCCTGATCCATCGTCTAGCCCCTCAACTGGATACATGAGTCCTCGGTAACTAGAAGACTCCCTCGGCCAACTACGCAGTCAGCATGGACCAGACTAGGCAGGGGCTGTTTAGAACCAGTAGTCCCCTCGCGCCCCGGCGAACATCTGGAAGGCCGGTCAGCGCTCTGGGGGGTTTCCGACTGCAAGAACACTTGAATATGCTTCCTGTTTTGAAGTCCTTTGTTGAAGACGATTCAGGAACTTGAGAGTCCGAAGTACAGGCATATCATCCTTCACAAGGGCCGCCAATGGGAACCTTGGCGGTGCTGACTCGGGTGTCGCCAAGATGACAGCCGAAATGACCACCATCTTTAGTTCGTTTAGGGCCAGGCATCATCTCAGCCTGCAAAGGATTCAATGCGCGGGGTTAGTTAGTTTTCTTCCCCAGATTTCCGTGAGTGTGACCGCACCCCTGAGCTGGAACAAATACGACGACCACACGCTTAGCGAGGCGAGTAGGGCTATCAAGGGCCATGGATCCATGAGATATCCAAAATTCCTAAATTTAGTGATTCCTCTCCTAAGTGTAAGTTTATATGTTGCAACTTCCAGGGCTTTTATTTGCTCACAGATTGCCTGCGTTTGTTGTCTCTTCACTAAAACATACATCCAGGCCCTTCGCTTACCTCTCACAGTAACACGCATTCGTCATCCGACCGTCGACCACCTGAACTAGGATGGCCCGGGTCCTGCACAATGTTCCTCCTAGGCCTACTAAGACTCTGGTCGTGATGGTTTGCGATACTTGCTGTCACGCGGTAATGATTCCGACATGCTGCATCAGTGCAAGTCTCGCGAGCTCCAACGACGCCACTCCACTCATAGGATCCAGGGTCCAGAGCATGAAACCACTCATGTCCAGGACTTCCCTCTGGGTCGTAGATAAAGATTCGCATTTCGTATCTAAAACGGAAGCATGGCATCATATTAGGGGGGCTCTTTCTGCAGCAAGGCAGAGCCATCATCAAGGTGGCCCCAGCATCTCTTCCATGGCTCGCAAAGTCACGGCTGGATGATAGCCTCTTATGGCAACTGGTTGCCTTGTCAGGTATTTCGAGTCCATCATAGGACAAGCAGTCGCAGTCCTTGGCGAAACACTCCATCTCTGGAAGGTCACCGAATCGTTGCTCTGGCACGATGAACTGGGCTGCATCGGCACGAAGGCGCTGTGCAGCTGCCCGTAACTCGGTGGCACGATACTGCTGGGTATCAAGAGGGCCAATGTTCAGGTCTGGGCCTACATGAGGCTTCCAGGATAGATAGACAACTGCGCCCCATTTGTCTGTTACCGATACCGTTAAGGCCGGCCATGAATCCTGTAGGCAACAAGCTGCAGCATGGCTAGCATGTTTGCAGACCTTGATCACTTTACGATGGTAATGACTCCACAAAGTAACATGCGCTTTGATGTCGTCCCATCGTACAACTTCGTGTTGGCATAGACGGATGTAGCCTTGTTTTGCAACGCAAACACGGCCACTCGTCTGGTTCCTCTGCGCCCAAGAAAAGGCGGCTGAGGGATGTTCTAGTCCACAGCTGGAGCAATAGAGCCAGTCTTGGCTGTCCCGCGGAGCAAACTTGCAACTTATAGAGAGGCCGGCATCTTCTCTCTCTTGAACGCCGTGTTGGCATGTTGCACATAGAATATCTCTTCGTAGCCGTCTGGCTATGCTTTTCTTCAGTCCAATCGGTGTGTCTTGGAAATGAGGCATTCTCAGTATCTTGCAGTCCCCGCCACTAATGCTGGTAGGGCGATATCTGTCGTCACCAGGGAGGTCATGCGACTTCGAATGGCAGGAGTTGCACTTGGAATGCATGCAAAACTGCTCCTTCTTGAACTGAGCATCATTAGTCAGGCGTCGGAAGCGGCGAGAAACTTGTCGGAGGCAGAAAAAGGAGGCAGAATCTCCATCTTGGATAAGGCATTGTATGATGGCAATGAGCGATTCGTCCGGGAGGGTGTAGATGCGAGTATTCCTGGCGTTGTGGAAGGCTGACAAGACCAAGGGGTCGGGAGTCACCAGCATCTCGGTGCCCTGGCTTCTGTTTAGGGTGTCCTGATCAACCAGCCTCTGTGTACCGTCGATCTGGTCATGAGGACCCGGTCGACCTTGGGCACAGCTTGAGATGGGACCGCCCTCATCGGCTGGAGGACCCCGAGCATCCATGCCGGGAGATGAACTGGTGTTAGACGATTGGTCCGCTTGTCGCCTTGGAGAGTCTTTCGTCCGCTTTTTTAATCAGCAAGCGAAACTTGAGCTATCGAGCTGTATGCATACCTTGGTGATGGCGTTGGTGATGGGTTGCTTTAGTAGGTAGGCAGCAGTCAAGGGTAGACGCGATCCCTTTACCAATGGACGTGCCGACAACGTCTGCTTCATACTGGAGCACGCGAGGCAGCTAACTTTGAAGAAGGTTTGTTGAGATCGGCATTGCGCGTATCGCGAGGCATTTACAAACCTTCATGGTGTTGTTGCCGCCTTTCCCGCTGTTGGTACTGAAGCTTCGTTCGTTAGCTTCCGAGTCAACATGACTGACGGCACTTTCACTGCGAAGGAGAAATTATCATTATAGTAATAACAAACAATGACTAAAACCCTGATTCTTAATCTTGGCTGGCTCGAAACTTCTTATACTCAGAGGTATCGGGCTCCAAATCCCTTGTTCGTGTGCTACAACGTTCCTATACTACTCAAGCACAGAGGTATCAAGGATCTCCCTCTCCATATTCCCAAGGCAGATATGCGGGTCTCTCATCCATCGGCCAGTCTAAATAACTACACTCACCAGATTGACATATGCCTTTGCCGCAAAAGTCAGGCCCAGAGCCGCATTTGCCTTGAAGGTTGCAACAATCTCCCCACTCTCCACAGACACGGAGCGTATGCCGGTCTTTAACGATACCGCATATCCCATCAGTCGAGACGACGACGCGGAGGAGACAGTTACCAGCATCTCTGTAGCAGAGACTAGGGGTGCAGTCTCGGCTTGATGTCTGGTCAGCAATGTGCCTGCTTCAAGATAGGACGGAAACGTACTCCCGGTTACCACAGGTCCAGGTTTCAGAGTTGCAGCATTCTTTGTCTGTGCCAAGGCAAGTAGCATCATTGTACAGAGGGCCACACTTTCCATCATGTGCCCGCAGTGGTTCGATAACTGGCGTGGTGTTAGGCTTCTTCGTTCACCAAGAGACTGGAAGGTTGGAGCCTACATCCGCTGACACAGTATTCCGTGTGAGGCCTGACTCTCTTGCAGTCGGGCTCGAGAATCGGATTTAGTTTGTAAAAGGCGGCGAGATCCATATGATAGGTGTCGGCCAACTTTTGGCACGCCAAGTCGTCGACCTGCTCATAGGTTTGTCCCCAACCTCGACAGTTGACATCTCCCGCTTCAAGCTTCTTCTTGCGAGGGACGGCGTGTGTGGGTCTGGGACGCTTGTTGCGAAAGGTGCCTCTAGGCGTGCTGGGCTCCCACGTGGTTGGTTTACATCCTCCAGTACCGCTAGTCGTGGTTTCAACAGCAAGCGAAGAAGTGCAGAGAATGAGGGTAAGTGCGATAGAAAAAATGGATGGATATTGCGCAAGTCTCATCGTTGCGGTTTATCAAACTGGGTTGACTGAATGTTGAATAGGTAAACTGAACCAGAAAGCGAAGAAATGAGGAGTGTTGGTAAGAAATGGGGGACACCAAGTCTTGAGGCAAAGCTCTCGTATACCTAGGTCAAAAGTCCTTAATATTGCATACTAGGCAACACCAACCAACAGACCACTGTTGGAATAAATAAGCGGAATTCATTGTTTCGGATCGACGCCAAAAGGAGCAAAATCCTTGCAAAGGATCTCCGCGTGGACCAACTGAACAAGCCATGTAATCAAACAGGGATCAAAACCCAGTTGCATCACCAGCAAGGGCCAAAGACCAAGAGTCCAAGCTCGAAATGTGTTTCGACTCCATCTCGGTTTCGAAAGTTGTGATTTGAACAGCGAGTTATGTTGGATCATGCAGCTCAGCAGGGGCTGTAAAATAGGCTATCGACTGATAAACGGGAGGTGCAGTAGTAATTCGGCATCTTCTATGTCAAAGAAGAGTCCACCATCATAATATACTATGCTCTTGTATCCCTGACATCTAGTCCATCATCTGTATTGCCCCCAAAGGTACTTGGTCTTATCCCGTCCGACCAAGCCCTAGTTACTCAGGGGAGCAGATACTTAGCACACGAGGAGGAACTCAGGGCATTTATCCCCTCTGAGGATAAGGAAAGGTGTTATCTTGTACATAAGACGCACCTTTCTATCTGATGCTTTTATGGCTATTATTATAAAGGTCAAAATAATTATATTTCTTCCATTCGCTGTCCTCTTCACCGCCTTTTCTTTAGGACCATCACACACCTGGGTAGCTCTATGGGTGCATGCTTTGTGTATCGCCCAGCCCAATGTCGAGGAAGGCAACCGTCAAGTTCAGCGGATGTGTCACATCTACGAATCAGCGAGGTAAACCATAGTGTATCTCGGCCCTGAGTCCAGAGGCAACACTGGCTTCTCAGCGTGCAACTTTCTGGAACGCAATAGCGCCCGGGCAAGGATTACGGGCTACCAGCCAAAGTAGAGGACCAAGTACACCCGAAGCCTACACCAGATTTGCCATGAATCTGGTGGTCACTGGGAAGGATTATCGTCTGCTGAGTTACCTTAACAAGTACTGCACCGTAAGTCATCTACAGCTTACCAGGAGACGTATCAGGAGTGTGAGCTGGTTGGAGAGCGTTGGATAAATGGGTTCAAGAAGATTTCCTAGAAAGAGCAGAGATTGGATTGTGTAGGCCCGTGCCTTGATGCGACTCTTTCCTTCTAGTGTTATTCTTCGTCTCCCACCATGTCAGCAATTTGAGAATTTGAAGAAAGCGCTACAAGCCTCAATCTGAATCGACTGCCGGAACTTACCTGTCTCTTTCAAGACATAAATGGCAATGGCTATCGTTATTATTGAATGAAGATGATGTTTAGAAAAGATGTAACGAGTCAGTAAGTTCTCTACTGACTCCATTTCTGGAAGCCAGCTCCTTGACACTGGGCTCGCGATGTAACTACCTGGGCTAACCCAAACACACGGTCTGTGACGTATTATTACGGTAAGACTCCATTATTTATGAAAGCTATTCCCTTCTCATAGAGGCAGATAAAGTGCTGGACACGGTGGCAAAGAACACAGCTGCAGGTTACTTCATCTGACTTGCCATCACAGGCCATGCTAACAAGAAGAAGTGGCCGAAGTTGATCGGCGCGGCGCTCGGCACTGGGAAGTTTTGACTCGCATTTCCATGACTCCTCGTCGTCGTCTCGGACCGATGGTCCTGGATCCTCTCGGCCATAAGAAAAAGACATGCCGCTGTCTTGCCCTTGCCACGTTGCCTCCCCACACGGAGGTACTTGGGTTGAACTCATCATCTTCTTGCTTGGACTGTAGGAAAACTTCGAGACTGGGTGGCCTCCTGCCATTCTCGGGCCAACCACGCCGAAGATGACAAGTTACAACATTGCGTTTCCCAAAGTTGGCGATCTAGAAAATGCCCCTCCCTTCAAGGCTTCAACACAACATGACGTGAACACTCAGCACTTGATTCCAAACTCGCAACCGGAGTAAATTGCGCGCTTCGGATGTATTTCCGGGGCTTAGTCGGCTCTGCCGCGGAACGGCTCCAGGGCTTTTCATGTTCAAGCCGAAAACGGTCTCCTCACTCGCCTTGACGGCCCGACGGTACGGCCCGACGTAAACCTTCAATCTCAACGTTTAACGGGAGTCTATGAAGGTGCTGGGCCATCCAGGTGCTTTCCCCTCTCCAACCAACTTCCCCGAAGTGCGTGTACAATCAACATAGAAGCTACCCCTCCAACATGACACCTTTCGTGGCAGGAACACAAGTCATGACGCGTGCGTGGCTGTCAGAGATGAGGAACCAAGTGTCATATAGTCTTGGAGCAGTCATGATTCATGGGCAGAACTTGACAAGTTGGCCTGTCAAAAATACCCCAGGAAGAATAAGCTAGAGGATGAGCGGCCCAGCCTGTGGTGAATAGGACCTGGCAGGCAATTTATTTGTGAGTGTAGGTATTCCAACTATCTAATTCACTGTCATCGCCTTTTTGACGTATCGGGACTCAGAAGCATTCTCCCGGTTCAAGGAGACACTTTGGTAAGTATCTTGTACTCCTAGCAGGGCTTGCAAGACCATTCTGTCCAGGCACGACCTACTTATTGGGCTTACAGCAAGCTGATCGCCCCTGTCTGGGAAATGATGATGAAGGGATGAGACCTGCACGATGTCATACCCTCTCACCTTCTCTCGCCGGGCTGATGAATCTGTACCGTGTTATCTTCTCTATGAGGGGCGAGGAGGGGAAAGATGATGAAACGGTACTTGTCATCTTCTTTCTGACAGTCGGTGGGTTGAAATGATGAAATGGGTCCCCATCTGACTTTCTCATCCCCTCTCACATTCCCAGGGAGCGGTATGTCACTATCCATGTTGCCTTCTCTCCCAGGCCATCAATCATGAGTGGCCAATCAGTCAATCACAAGGCACCCATGTGAACCGCCCCAACTCCCACCCCTCTCGACTCCATGATAGCATTCACACACAAGCAAGTATTGAACGAGTCGACGTAGGAGGATAACTTGAGCTGTGGTGATGGCGTGGCTAGGGTACGTGTTGGGCCTGCCAGTGCCAGCTGGCAACAGTGGTTTCATCCCATAGTTAACTGTTCTTATCTCATGGGAGTCTCTGGATCAGGATGGCAGGTATAAAGAGCCATGTCCATCCCCGATCTGACCCAAGCACGAATCAGCTTGACGACCAGCCTCACCGCCAGCCGCTTCACTCTCCCCTATCCTCTTTCCAACCCCCAATTCACCATCTCTCACAATCACATTGAAAATGAAGGTCCTTCAACTCCTCGTCACGCTCATGACATTCATCCTTTGCACGGATGCGGTCCCTTGTTCCCCCAAGAGAAAGTCCAAGTGCCCCAACCTCGTAAAGAACCCATCTTTTGGCGGCAAGGGCACCAAGGCATGGAGGTTCCACGATATTGGTGCAAGCGCATTGAGGGGCAAAGAATACGCCAAAAGCAACGGTGTTTCGATGTAAGTTTGAGATGCCAATCTCTTCCCCCGGCTGGGTTGATGCTAATGAGGACTTGTCAGCGTCTTTGACATCACCAGGATCGAGCAGCGTCCTCAGGTCTACCAGAGTATCAGGGGAATTTTCCCCGGCAGGGAATACGTGGTCAGGTACCACTACAAGGTCCTGAACGGCGCACCTGAGCCGGCCGACAACTGCAGACTTCAGGTCCAGATCGGCGAGGACACCCAGGAGCACGACATTACGGGGAAGTTCGTCGCAAAGGACTACAATCAGCTGAAGATGAAGTTCAAGCCGACTTACCTGGAGCCCACGCTGCAAATATCGGCTCGCTGCGAGACGAGCACTGAGAATGGTGTTCAACTGGCCATCGACGACGTCATGTTGCACGAGGTGACAAAGGATTGTCCGGCTTGAGGACTCGGAGTCGGGAGGAAGGGTGGACGACTGTGACGCCCGCCCACACTCAAACATGGCCCCTGCTCTACGAACATCCTCGATGATGCCTCACAGGCAACGGATTCCGTCAGAGGGGCGTCCAGATTCGTTCCCTCGCTTCCTTCATGGACTCCCTCCGGCGACTACATACTTTGCTGTGGGAGCTCGGATGACAGGGTGGTTATTTGTCCTTTTTTAAACTACTTATTGCTGATTGTTGTTGATCCTGAAACTCACTTCCTCTTCTCGCGGAGAGAGAACGTGTCATTGCAAGCAGGTTAAATGTGTATCTTGTTGATCAAGTATAAGTAGACCTTGAATACCTATAATATGTGATAGCCCGAAATCTCTGCAGTTGGTGACGAAGTGTGAGCCAGAGCCGCCACGCGTTCACATGGGCAATGTGTCTTTGCCCTTACTCGTGCTAAAGAAGACGTGAAGAGACTCGACCCTAGTCGCTCTTAGTCACTCAGTCCTTGAAATTCCATGGAGTGACGCTTGACCTTGAGGATATGGACGAAGAAAATGTGTCTCGGATGGTAGTGCAGGCAATAGCTGGAAGGCCCAACAGGCGGGACATTGCATTCAGTTTGGTCTTAAGAGTAGCTATTCAGGAAACGATCCAGGAAGCGTTCTGCCATGCAGCTCCCAAGTTGTGGGATGTAGGCACGTCCCGTCAACGTTTTCAATGGCGGCCAGAATCAACTCGAACGCGGTGGCCTGGTCAAGCGTGACAGAGTGAGGGCCGGGGCCGGTCTTTTGAGTATCCTTCATCGATTCAAACAGGAGGTGAGCTGCAGTGACGGCTCGCCGAGCCCCCTCCAGAGTAGGGCAACGCGTCGTCGGTGAGGGGCCCGGGGGGAAGACGTCGGACGGTCAAAATGATGATTGGTGGCCACATTGATGACCAGACAAGGGGAGATAGGCGATACTTTCAGTCTGGTGCGAGTGGAAGTCACTGCTATCGGGTCAACAGAGGGGACGATTGAGCCCAACTCATCTCTATCCTCACTGAACCCATGTGAAGAATAAAACAATTTCACTAGAAGGTCTTTCGATGTCTCTACTAACTTACTACCATTCGGATAACGTAAAAAAATGTTGAATTTAGCCTACGAGTGAGTGACTCTCACAATGGACCGCAGTCTTGTTGGCGATTCTCATCCCACAGCCCAGCGTTCCGCAAGTGTGAGCGGGACAGTAGATGGTATGCAGAGGGCCGCCTCTCTTGGTTGCAATATCGATGAGGCATCCCCAGTCTTGGGCGGCGCAAGTGTGCTCCTGGCAGAAATGGCCGCTGCAGTTGTCAATGGAGATGGTGACGGGCCTCGTGCAAGGTCCAGAGCAGCAGATGGTATCTGGGTCGTGCACTTCTCCCTGGTTTGGAATGAAATCTTCCTCGACGGGACTAGTTTCCTCGTCCTCGCTAGGAAGAGATTCATTACAGAGAGGCTCAAGCTCTTCATCCATCTTGGAGAGATTTGTCTCACATTCAGTATCCTCGCAGTCGACATTCTTCGCCATCTGCTCATCGTCCATGCTTCCAGCGCACTTATTACAGTATCCGCCGACGTGGAGAACCTTGAAGTTTGAGGCGTCCACATCCTCGATGTCAACTTCGGTCTCGACGATGGACATGTTGATTTCGTCGACGATGCAGCCGAGGGGGTTGTCACACTTGAAGAGGGCTTCCGTTCTCATGCGATGACGAGTTCCACCTTCGGAACAGGAGAACTCGAGTTCTAGAAATTGGCACATTTGATAGAGTTGATGTACTGACTATGTTGTGATGGGTGGTGGTTGATAGTAGTTGTGCGTATGGAAAACCAGACAGGAACAAGATCAATTCTTCTTATAGCTAAAATAACTGATCTTTGTCTTTATCCATTCTTTATCGTTCTTATTTGTTCCGTCTTTATCCCGCTCGTTGTTCTCGACAGTGCACCACGAACAGTGGGCTCAGCTTTCACTGAACAATGGACAATGAACAATGCGGCCAAATCGGTGCTAATTCGCTTCAAGGTGCCCTCTCCAAACATGTCCGGTTAAGGAAGGAGAAGAATCCCTGGCATCATTCGTCAAGACTACCTAGGTAATTACGAAATCTTGACCAATATCCCGAGATCGAGCCTTGGATGAAAAGACTCCATGGATTTCAGGCCTAACTTAACAAGCAAGCAGTAAATTCATCAAGTCACGGCCTTCAACAAGAGAAAATGCATATTGAAACGAGTATATGTCGGTCAGTAACAATCACCTCCAGCCCTAATCCGAATCTATCACTATGAACTCGGTTTCCCCATTCTCCTTTCCTGTACTCTCAATTTCCTTCAACCTCGCCGTCAACCACGAGCCATAGGCCGTCAGCAAACCTATATCCGAACGCTGCTTACAGTAATCTCTCATCTGCTCATGCGCCTCGATCACCCACTGAGCTTCCAAGTTCAGTCTCGTCTCCACGTCTCGACTCTTCTTGGCCGCCTCTCCACGAATGGTATATGCCACCTTGGCTTGGCAGACGGGACACAGATATGGAGGCTGGCGCACATCCTCGGCTATGCTTGCAGTGGACTGCATCATACACGCGTAGTACACGCAGTGTCCCATGCCCAGGCAGTGCCCTAGTTCATGGGCCACCGTGCGACACACTCTTGTCAGCCAAAGGCCATCCCAGTCGGCCGGAGTCTTGGGCACCAATTTGCCTCTTGACGCTGTTACAGCAGCCACAAGCGGCGCATCGGGCATGTCGTTCCCGCGAACCATCAAGGCAGAGTCAAACTCTTTGTGCCTCCCTGCGAGTTCTGGCTCTTCCTTCTCCCAGGCTCGATTCACATAAGTCTGGCAATGAGATGCCGGCCAACTATGTGCGTGATCAATCCCATTGTGTTCATCGAGAGCTGGATTGTACCGAAACGTTGACACGATGCAGATCCGAGACCCTCCAAATGCGCGCCCGGCGCAAAAGTCATCGTCTTCGTCCTCGTAAATGTCAAAGTGCGTTAGGAGTATGATGGCAAAGGCATCGTTGGGCACACTCGCCAACAGTCCATCAAGCATATGTGACAGATTCAGCTGGACTTTGGCCACGTCATCGCCCGACGCACGAAAGTCAACCCGGGTAGGTGTTCCGTTGCCGATGACAAGATCGACCTTCCCATGATTGCCAACTTGGCGGCTCTTGGAACTGGATAGGCGGCATCGCGTAAGAACACAGTGATCATGGAGCACTTTGACGTCAAATCCATGATAGAACGCCTTGATGTACGCGGCAACATAGTCTGCTCTTGGCTTATCGTGCTCGGGCTCAGAGTCGAGACTCGAAGATGTCTGCGGCTTCACCCAATCGCTCATTTGGGCAGCGTCTGGAGCCAGCGAGGGACTATCGACGATGTAGAGCGTCTTCCTCCGTGGGGTGACTGAGTTGCGGTGGCTGCTCCGTACAAAAGAGTTGAGACTTTGTGGCGGTTCTTTTGGATCCAAGTCAAGGGCATCTTGTGGTGTGAGGTTCACGCCAGGGAATGTCGAGAGGGGAGGCTCTTCATCATCTGAGCCTGATGCTGAGCCTTGTTTCCTCGTAAGAGTTGCCGCAGCCACACGTTGTTGCCGCGATGGGCGTTGATAGTACGAGATAGCAGCAGCGTGTGGAGATTTGTCGGTATACAAGACGGCATGGGGGCACGACAGTGGGTACTTGAGGCGTGCCATCTCGAGACGGTTTCTGATCTTGACTCTTGAAGTTCACAAAGATTTCACTCGAATGATCTGTGATGTTGAAAGGAGAGGCCAAGCTCGGCCAGGCAGCAGTGCACTTGAAGGAAGTTGGGGCTGATGTTGGCGGTGAGTAACGGCGAAATTAGTCCAAGGATGAACAAGAGGCTAAATGAGATGAGTTGGGCAGTCAATGTGAAACGTCACCCCTGTAAGATTGAATAACAAACTTGATAGGAGAGTATGGCCTTGCATGTTGGCATGGTGAGTGGCCCGAGACTCCAACAGTGATTGGCGTACAGCAGTAAGAGTCCAGATGAAGCCCCAAGAAGGGATCAAAGGACTTCAACAAAGATAACACTTCTCAACGTTCATCCCAAACTTCAAGACTTGACAACAATGATTCACATCCACTGCTGGGTAGTGCCATGGCGAGTGTAACCAGAAGCAAGACTAGCCACATGATGACTTTGAGGGAGCAACTCGCAAGCAAACTGGACGAGAAGAACAAATGTGACTAGAAGTGTGAAATGAATCATGAGCAGGAGCACTTGTGAATAAACAAACACGCATATCTGGGTTCTCAATCACAAGCATTGATTCCCTATATATATGCAGCCTCCTCTCCGCCATCTCTCATGTCTACTCTGTTCCGCAGTATACTATCCCGACAAACAAACACCTACCTACTAAACTACCCAAAAACCAACAGCCAAGTCTCAGAGGCTGCGGCTCGATGAGCGAAAACCCTCCAACTGAAGAGACGCGTTCACGGAAAAAGGCCAAGAAGAGACACAAGATTGTGATTCCTCGCATGCCCTGGCATGTTAGACTATTATCACACCTAGGAGTTGAACCGCGCATCGCCATTGACGGAATCAGCAAGTCCAAGCTTACCAAGTGTGACCTGGTCTTTGACGACAAGGACGCGAAACATATAGAAAAGTGGGGGATTGCGGTAAAGCTCAAGAAAGGAAAATCCAGAAAGGGAAAATCCAGAAAGGGTTCCTCCAAGAAGAAGAGTTCCAAGAAGAAGAGTTCCAAGAAGAAGTCTTCTAAGAAGAAGCCGGAGCCAGAGCGGGAAGACCAAGAGTGAGTAGCCTTCGGGTATCTTTGGGGGGGGACGGGCCTCTGGGGTACTGACGCATGCTTTCAAGGTCGGAAGAGGAATAGCTGAAGCCCGCTGCTCAGTCAATTCGTGAGCGACGATCAGACACCCTACGACCAGACATCCAGGGACCCCTACTGAAAAGATGGGCTCGTCGAAGGATGACAAGGGAAGGAAGCACAAGACCCCGGTGCCGACCCCGCCCTGGCCGGTGAAAGCGCTGTCTTGGCTAGCAGGAGGCCACCCTGTGAAAGTTGTCTACAAGGTGAAGGAGGTCCCGCACAAGCGTGCAACTGACAAGGACAAGCCACCTGCAGAGGACTCTAAGAAGCCAGCTGAAGAGGAGCCGGACAAGCCAGCTGAGGGGGGGTCGGACAAGCCAGCTGAGGGGGAGTGAATCAAGGTCAAGTTATCATCTGGTGACCATGAACTGGGAGGGGAGCTAGAAATACGTTGATTGCGAAGGTTTTGAAGAGAGATACCGCATTTGTCAAGGGGGCTGGTGAGAGAGGCATCTTGGCCCCATGGCTCGGCCTTTAGCTTCACGTTGGCACATGGTCATCACAGATACATAACTTGAGGCAGTATATTGCTCATGCCGGATAAGTAGTATCTGTCTTTTAATTGAAATTCATCACTCTCCCCGAGAAGACGGGACCAAACCGCGATGAAGAGACATTGCGTCACGAACAACTCTTTTCCTCGTCAACTGTCTCATATTGGTGTTTGAAGAACAATCTCACGCGCTAAGCAGATCGTGGCGTTAGCCAAGAGAAGGCGTGCTCGAAACGACATGGGTCCTACCAGATGGATTACAAATACAAGAATCCACCTAATGGCGCTAAGGCCATGCCTATTATTAATACAATTGGGGAGCAGTGATATAAGATGATGATTCGTATCTGGTTGGAGAATGAGGTTGCCCCTCTTGCTCTGCCCAGGAAGCCAAAGACAGGGTGCGAATATCTCAAGCAACAACTACCATAAGCGCCAACGGGAAAAGGTTTACACAATGACCAAGGCCACGGAAATAGAGAGAGACGAAATCGAGGCCTGGCTTCTCGAGGCAAGTCAAGCTAACTACGACGAGGTTCTGCATTCCAAGTCTTCAAAGGACACTTGGAACCTCTTCACGGCTGATAACTAATCTTCGACTCCTACAGTACCATCGTGGCAGTAAAAGACTTGACGCGGACGCATGGCTTGATGATTTCTACACAGAAGACATAAGCTTGCAATATGCGAACCTCCCTACTCTTTCTGGGCTGAGCGTTCGACAGGTACGGGCTGTTGCGGATCTTGAAGTGCTCACCGAAACTAAATTGCAACTCTAGATGTTCAAGGACGTCTTTGCCAAGCTGGATATGATGACGCATGATATCCTGTATTTTGGAATGTTTCTACCTCGACCCTTGCTTGAGTATTCCTTATACTAATGATCATAGACTACGTGAGCCCCCGTATCTACCAAGCTGCGACAATCAGATACTTGGTCAAAGGTGATGACCCCGAGAAAGATGTGATTGAGATACCGGGGTTTGCTACGTTTTTCGTCAAGAAGGGGGAAGATGGGAAGATCAGGTGTTACAGAGCTGAGACCTTTTTGGACCCTTCGCCGTTGTTTCAGCGCATTACGGAGAAGGGCTTGTAAACGATATCAGTGGCTCAACAGGGTCTTAAGACCGTGTACAACTTATACTAAATATGATGCTGTTGACATGTATTGAAGAGGAGCTTCGAGACAGCATTCTCCATGTTTAACGGGCCAAGAGCACAATATTAACATATATTTCTGCTTTATCTGATTCCAAGTAAGAGCAAACCAACATGTAGAAGGAAGAAACTTTACATAAAGATACCCAGGACTGGTGGCAACAGTAAAACAAGGTCACCCCCTGGCTGTCATGCCGAGATTCAGCTCCGTTGGTCCAGCCCCTGGAGAGCCTCATGGTTACACACAGTTATCAAGGCGCTGTCGTCATCAGTCTCCGATGTTGGGAAGACACGAGGGGGGGACGGGTATATCAGCAGAGGGGTAAGATTCCTTTCTATGCAACATCTACCTTGACGACTCATCCTCTGTGCCCTCAGCCACCATGGTTGATACAACGTATATTCCTATCGTGCTTATTCTTGCCATTGCCACTGCTGCTTACCTCTTCTTCAAGAGCAACAATCGTGATCCCAAGCTCTTCAAACTCCCTCTTATCGGGGACCTGCACTACTCTCCCATGGACAAGCCGCTGAGCAACTGGGATGCTTGGGCGAAGCAGAACGGCCCTATCGCAACGCCCAAGTTATTTGGAATCATTCCCATCATTGTCATCAATGAATCTGAGGCAGTAACCGAGCTCTTTAGCAAGCGCAGTCAGTGGTACAGCAACAGGCCAGCATCACCATGTCTTTGCATTATGGTATGCGTATTCCTACCTTCGAAGAGCCTATTCTTCACCAAGTCATGGAAACGCAAGCCACTTTGACACACTTGGTTGCCAACCCTGGTCTCCCCGACTTTCTGCCTGCACTCCGCCATCTCCCGGCTTTCATCTCGCCTTGGCAGCGCCACGCCAACAAGCTATACGATGAGCAAAAGAAGCTCTACATGAAGCTTTTCAATCATGGTAAAATCTGTGAGGGATGGAATGCAACGAATCAAGCCATTGCAGCAGTCGAAAAATACGCTCAAAGCTCCCGGATTCAGGATCTCGACTTGGCGTTTGTACTTGCCACCTCTGTCCAAGGCGGCATGGACACTTTCCCTTGTCAGATACTCTGGCTCTTCGCAGGGTTGCTTCAGAATTTGGAGTTTCTGGAGCAGGCGCACGCCGTTCTTGACGACGTTGTCGGGCATGATCGTCTCCCAAGTTTCCAAGATCGGCCCACGCTGGCTCTAATCGACGCTGCTGTTCATGAGCTCATCCGCTGGAGGCCTATTACTCCCGGCAGCATCCCACGGAGGGCCGACAGAGATGACGAGTATAAGGGAGTCAAGATTAGGAAGGGGACCACGGTCATGGCCAACGCGTGGGGTGTTGGACGTGATGAAACGGTGTTTGACCCGTCCTTGGGCAGTCTAGACGAGTATATCCCCGAGAGGTGGCTGATCCATGATGAGACCAACGGCCAGGCCAAGCTGCGACGGGACTTACCCCTTGCCGCATTCGGTCAAGGAAGGCGAAGCTGCCTGGGGAAGAAAGTCGCTCTTGATGGAATGTCCATCCAGGTAGCGAGGCTCATATGGGCCTTTGACGTCGAACCCGTCGAAGAAGTTGATCCTTGGAAGATGGAAATCGTTGGATTCATGATCATGCCAACCGATTTCAAGTTTCAACTGAAGCCACGGAAGGTTCGGGCAGAGGCTACGATTGAAAGGGAATGGGAAAAGGTTGATGGGGATTGAGAATCGGCGATGGATGGTTAGAAAGATATGCGGCTGGTCTCTGAGTTATGGCAGAAAGGAGAGGGGGGGGGGAAATGTGGGAGGATAACGATCTCTATGCAGCTTTGGCAATATCACAAACAACAAAAGGACTGATTAAGAGTTGAGCTCTCTCACTTTAGCAATGATCCAAAGTAGTTATTTCCCCATCAGGCAGCGCATCCGCACCCTCTGGGACGTTACGTGGCGAATATTGCCACTTCTTGATCCATTTCCTCATCAACAAGATGGCCACCGATGTGGCTTTTCAACAGTGGCATAAGCCCAAGCGATGAGGGCCTAGAGGCTAGTCACCTGCTCTTGCCATTACTCCCTTTCTGTCATCGTTGGTCCCCCAGGACTGGTAACTGGCATGAATGCTTGCGGCGTTGAACCATAAGAAACGCCATGTCCGATGAGGCTGACTCTCATAAGGCACTCTGTGGCCGGCTCAAAGCTTCCCGTGGACTTCAAGAACGCATCTCTTTCCGCGGAGCTATTAACTCATGAACCTTGGCTATCTTTCCGCTTTCGTCCAAGCCCCAGGGAACAGGAATGCAGCCCTGAGCCACAGCCCAGGCCAGGGGGTAGTGGCCATTCCAATATGCTTAAATAACTGGAATGTAACTTTTAGAACGAGAACATGGGTAACCAATCTTAACGGCTCTGGACTCCCCAGGCTTCCTGGAGCGGCCTTCTAACAACACGATCTACATGTTTCGGGCTGAGTCTAGCCCAAGGCAGGTTCAGACGAATGGCCTCGAACGTGGAAAATGACTGCCAAGGATGCCGGTCTCGCTTCGATAAGACCTTCCAAGAAGTGGCCTTCGGTTGTCACCGATGAGAAGGTCTCGCTCCAATAAATGCGGTTGAGAATGGCGGGGGCTAGCCTAGCCCAGGCGAACTCGATTAAACAAGAGCCCAGTTCAGCCCTACAAGCAACAGTGTTTGGGCTGAGCCAACGCTATCTCCTCATGGGAATCATAAGCGAGCACCGTAAACGAGAGGAATGGCTCAAATGAAATAGACAACTGTGGCTTTGGATTCTCTCAGCCAAAGAGCCGCCGCCGACCACTAAGACATTCCTCATCAACGATGGCGTCTGACATTATAGAGTCTGGATTAAAATTCCCTCTTCACGGATTCAGCTATCCTTTAAGCAGCCGAGAACGGCTGAAAGAGTATATGCCCAAGTCTTTATTTAATGTGTTGAAGCCCCCCCGTTGAAACTGCACACACAGACTCGAAACACCAACTTTGTTCATTGCACTCGATCCTTTCACCCCAACTCGACTCACCATGAGCCTTTCTCGGTCCTTTGCTCTCCTTGCCTTGGTGCTGGTGCACCCTTCGGCCGCAGGACCGAGCCAGAATCTCGGGACCATCTGCAGCGCCGTCGAGGGCACAGATGGCTGCACCAAAAACTTCAACATTCCCTATGATTCTCGACCCTTGACAACCTGTAAGCATTCTCTGATAATGCGGCTTTGGCAGTGCTGACTGGATTCAAGGTGGCAACAAGGCCAGTCCGTGTGGTGTCGAGATCTTGACCAACTCGAAGAACATCTGTGACCTGATCAACGATGTCCTGCCGAACAAGAAGTTTGTCAACGGGTATTCCACGTGGTGTTTGGCCTTGCCTGATGCCCTTCGCGAGAGGAAGAACGAGGCAGCTATCTGGACTGGCGGCAAGGTCAATGGAGCGACCACCAGGGCCATGAATGCCATTATCTCTATTGAAAAGGCGAGTGAGCCCAGGTGCCTGTCGTGTTTGAATGACCCACTTACTCCCAGAGTAGGGATTTGCCAATGAAGGCTACGCTCCCAAGGACAACAAAGCGAGTGTCATTTCCAAGGAGCTCGTAAACAAGGACGGCTGGACGGTGCTTCAAGCACCAGAGGTTTGTTCTCTCCCGCAAGCTGTCCAAATGACACCTCAGTAACACCATCCCAGATCAATGTAACCTCTTACATATCCCTGGCCAAGTCAATCGACTTCTGTCAGACGACTTCGTGCAACCAGAAGCAGCTCGACATGATTAGACTATGGTTCATCAACTGGATCACCCCCGATACACAGATCCGGAAGGGCCCGCTTTCTGTCCTGCTGAAGGGATGGTACGATTCCTTCAAGGGTGTCTGGAAGACCAAGATCGCAGCCATCGGGAGTACATGGAATACTCTCAAGACTCGCCATGACACGGCCTATACCAAGATCGCAGAGATACAGGATAATACCTGTCAGGGCAACGCTTGCAAGGGCAAGACGGCTGCAGGATTCATCAAGCAAGGCGGGTGACTACTTCCCTTCTACTGTGGACGAGACTAATGGTGAGCAGTTGCCGTCTTGCTCCAGTACATCGATAATATGAACAATATCGGCTATGCATCCTCCGACGCAGAGAGCTCAAGACAGTACTTCCTTTCCAACTACCTCACCAACATTCAACGCGCATACAACCTTGAGCCAAAGAAGCTTGCACCCGTCAGTCCATTCTACGACCTGGTCATGTTCAACAAGCTGGAAACGTTGCGTATGGTCATGAATGGGTTCGGCACTGTCACAAGCGAGTTGGACTACAATGCCAAGGAGATGAAGCTCAACTTTTACTCCTTCACGCCCTTCAAGAAACACGCAGCGACGGTTGAGTCCGTCCTCAAGCGCTTCGACGCCGTCCTCGCCCCAGACTGGAAGAACAACCAAGAGCTCTCACGAACCCCCGAGCTCCGCAAGGTGCGCGACGGCTTCGTAAAGACCCAGGCCATCATCAAGACCACCCTGCAGGGCCAGGTCGGTGAGTTATCAAAGGCCGTCAAAGCCTTCAACGAAGAATTCGACAAGTTCCCGCTTGCGACCAAGAAGCTCCAGATCGCCTACGGAGCTGTTTCGTACCAACGCTGGATCGACGTCGAGTTTGCTTACCCCTGCAGGACGAACAAGGAGGAGACATTCACGGCTGCCGGCTTCTCAAAGGTGTACAAGTGGCCCGAGTTCAGCGCCTGTTCCTTTACTAC
The DNA here is from genome assembly GCA_013623515.1 of Fusarium illudens. Classification (NCBI taxonomy): domain Eukaryota; kingdom Fungi; phylum Ascomycota; class Sordariomycetes; order Hypocreales; family Nectriaceae; genus Fusarium; species Fusarium illudens. Next base: position 8,186 of record JABFEX010000983.1, on the reverse strand, counting down.
CCAAAAGGTAGAGCTCGTCTCCAACTGGCTTCCCTATCTCAAGTATCGTTTTGTCTAGATTGGATGGCAAGGTTAAAAAGAGGCCAAAACTGGCAGGAATATGGACAGTCTACAAACCGTAGCATAATTTCATTTCTCTGATTCACTTCTCATCTCATCGTGAACACTCCCAACAACGCACAGCATAGCCTTTCTCTCAGAATACGCTCCGACCAAGGAGATTCTCTTGCTCAAAGCTCAAAGCGGATCACTTCTTCACAGGACATTGAGCAAGAACCGGGCCCTCCTCCCCCTCTCCCAGCTGGCGCCACCAAATACGTCATACTCCAACGCGGTGACTCAAATCAGCGGATCATCTCTTTCCTCACAAACAGCAAGAAACCTCTCCAAACTTTCGACAACTCAAGCAAAGCCATGTCTTCGGTGCGAGAATTGGACCTCATCGACAAGGTCGCCGTTATAAGCGGTGCATCCCGCGGCATCGGACGCGCCATTGCATTTAACCTTGCAAGCCGAGGCTGCTCCATCCTCGGGACCTGTACCGGCGACGAGGGCGTCACAGCTCTCTCGGCAGGCCTCAATGACGAAATAACGAACCGTGTGTTCAAAGACACGGGGAGAGAGCGACCTGCGAGCCTCACGATCAAGGGGCTCGTCGCTGACATCTTCTCGCAAGACTGCGCCGGCGTCATCGCCCATGAGATCGGCAAAACATTCCAACACCGTGTCGATATCTTCATCAACTGCGCCGGTGACCCCATGCCTGGCATCATTGGCGCGATGGGAACCGACGAAGTCCAACACAGCTTGCTAGGCAACATTCAAACCCCCGTCATGATCGTCGAAGAGTTTGTTCGCTGGCGGTACTTCCAGCCAAACAGCCGCATCATCTACATCTCATCCATCCGATCTCGGCAGCCCTGGAGCGACCAACTCATGTACGCAGCCGGAAAGTCAGCGGGCGAGTCTCTTTGCCGGACGTGGGCGCAGGCCTTTGGCGGCAAGGACGAGAGATACAGCTTCATGGAGGGCACAACTGCCAATGCTGTCACCGCGGGCCTGACCGAGACTGACGCTGTCGTTGACTGTGGCCCGGAAGCAGTCAAGAGGTTTCAGGATGAGTTCTTCCCGACACAGAGCATCCCGCGGTTTGGACAGCCTGAGGACGTGGCTGATGTGGTTGGGCTTCTGTGTGGCAAGGATGCACGGTGGATTACTGGATGTGTGGTCAGTGCCAGCGGAGGAGGCATCAAGATTGGGTAGAGACTCTGATGGATAATGCTCTTGAAGGGGAAGCTGTCTTGGTGACTCTACTTGAAGAACCCGAGTCAGCATGGCCACTTTGGTGCCTGCGACAGATAATACAGCCCTGTACGGAGTATAGCCCACGCCATTTATCCAGACCAATCCAGACTCTAAATCAAAGGAATGGGCTAGTCCAGCAATCTATGCAGGGGCCACCTTCACTATCACCTGGGGACCTAATGTGGTGGGCGATAGTGCCAATAACCACCTGGCTTGCATCAGCAACTCAAGGGATTAGGAGCGCTCTGAAATATTTGAGATGCAAGCAGCCGCTCAGCCCCCGCATATTCCTACTCTGCTACCGAGTACACCTGTTCCTGTTGCGCGCTCAATTCTACGCCTTGATAAGTTCGCGCCTTTCAGAGGAGCGTCTTCTTGGATCCCCGGACGCCTAGGAAGATAGGGCTGCTTGCTAAACCAATGGTGCCATGCCAGTGACACTAGTTCTCGAGTCATTTCAACGCTACGAGGAAACGAATGATTCTCCCCAACCTTATCCCAAATTCCCCCAAATTCCCCCTCTATCTATCAGCGCAGTTATCCCATCAAGGGCCGGGCTTCCCTCTGGAGTAACACTTTATCGATTTCTAACCCTCAACGGACCGCTCCCTGTGTTCTCATCTTGAGGTTTGGCTTTCGGCATCCATTCGTATCGAGCCATGGAGGCAGTATTGCCTCCTCCTCCTAAAGGGCCAGTACCGGGTAATCCAACCAACAAGGTGCGAGTTCGAATGGGCCAACATTCTGAAGCGGAAGACGATGTTGCTGAGTAGTCCAAGTAGTCCAAAGGGGCCATCTTCAACGTCCAGGTAGCCAAGATTTGCTCTTTGCCGGGGATGCGCTCGTGTCTTGTTCTCTCGAAGGGTTAATGAAAGGCGCCAGTTACTACCAGTCTGATCCCTGTTTACTTTCAACGTCAATACTTCAACAGCCAAAGACCGGTAAGCGCCGAAAACGGTCCAAACACGGCCATCGCCTGACTTGAAACGGGCCGCAATCGATCCATTGCAGTCGCCGGCAGCCGCTATCGGTTTCCTATTGGGGTTGCCAGTCCTTGAAGGTTACTGTGACTTCTGAGAAGCCCATGAGCTTTAGTGAGGGAATGGCCCAAAGGGATTCATAACTCCCGGGCCTATCTTCTACCAATGCTGACAGCCGTGATCACTGTCGGTACGCCTGCCTCATGTCCACCATTGAGCCCATATTGGATATCTTAACTCGCCGCCGCTTTGTTACGCTCGAGCTTGGTCAGCATTCATTCGCCAATCTCGATGACGGACAGCCTGATGTGGTGCAGACCGTATTCAGCGCCACAAACCTTGTCGTTGGGTGATGGAAGATGGCTGGGTGAAGAGCACAGCAGGATTGTGCTCCGAGGCAACACGTGTTGCCATAGTTGACGGTGGCATATTCGGTCAATGGCGCGCTATCAATATTCTCCTCTACTACGTGGGTGGTACAACACGACCATCTACTCATTTCACCATGACGAGATGCTCTCGGCAATGCAACAAGCATGTGCACACGGCGCTGCTGTACCCCAAACGCCATGCCATACGTGGCGATCACTAAGCGGCTCCGCCTGTCCGTTAACGCGGCCGATCGGCTGCAATGACACATGCACGTCACTGTTCCGGGTAGTTTTGGGCTACGTACAAACAGGGCGAAGGGAGTAGCGAGAGCGCTGAGCGGTGGCCGAGATTAGAAAGCCAGAGATCTTATCAGATTGTGCGGGGAATATGGCCCGAGGAAATGACAGGAAAAATTAGCGGGAAAATTGGAAAGAATTTCAAGAAAAAAACAAGACGCGAAATAAGAAGAAAAACAGGCAGGAAAACAGGGACGTCACCCTTCGGCAATGCCTTGAGGCCCAATTATTGTGGCAAGCTGCATGGCTTGGCTGCGTCATTTTACCAGTTGATTTGCTCGGTAGCTGAAAAGCCGCTTCCGACCTGCATTAGCGGGGTCCATAGCGGGTTCCAGGCGGCACAGCGCTGAAAAGTGAGGACCCCGGCCCCCATCAAGTGCGGGGGACTAACTGACTGAGTTTGATCCGAAATTCGGCCATTGAGTCACTAGCAAATATCAAGCTCCTTCCTCTCTTCCTCTCTCCTTCTCTCTCCTCCATTCTTCCACAACAACAACCATCATCGTCGACGACACACACACAAACACACACACATAAACAGATACTGCATAGTCTGGATGCTACAGCAGATACAATGCAGACAGCCAACAACCCCATCTCCCACCACACGAGCCACACCATGGGCCAAGGTGCCGCCAGCAGTAACGGCGGCGACAATAGCTGCGGAACGCATAGCGTGGGTCACCATACTAGCCACACCATGGGCCATGGTGCCAGCAGCAGCAGCTCTGGCGCCAATGGGGGAGGTGGGGTTGTTCAGGCCTCGGATGGGGAGGGCAACGGTACGTCCATGACTCTATTCCCGCTACTGCTCAGCTACTGACCCATCACAGGACACCAAGGCAGTGTCCTGGGAGCCTCCCTAACGACCTCTGACATTGACAATTTGAACACGACTACTACCACTATCGACGACGATAACGACGACACCGACTCCCTCACCGACAGCATCAGCGATCTCACCGATGGAGGCACCAGCTCTGGAGCAACCTCGCTGCGCTCCTCTGCCAGCCTGGCCAACTTCAGCATCATCGACAGCACCCTGCGCGAGGGTGAGCAGTTTGCCACGGCCCACTTTGACACCGAGACCAAGATCAAGATTGCCCAGGCCCTGGACGATTTTGGAGTCGAATATGTGAGTGTGTCGCGTGACAAGACAGGATTGATATCTCAGCTGACACACCACCTTAGATCGAGCTGACTTCGCCTGCTGCGTCTGAACAGTCCAAGATTGATTGTCAGGCTATCTGCAAGCTGGGTCTCAAGGCCAAGATTCTCTGCCACATTCGATGCAACATGGATGATGCCAGGATTGCCGTTCAGACCGGCGTCGACGGAATGTAGGTCTTCTCCCCCATACCCCAACCAACATGATACTAACAGTCCGTCACAGCAACATGTGCATCGGCACTTCTGCTCAGCTCATGAAGCATTCCCACGGCAAGGACCTGGACTGGATCGCCGCCAAGGCCAAGGAGGTCATCCAGTTCGCCCAGTCCCAGGGCGTCGAGGTCCGCTTCTCGGGCGAGGACTCTTTCCGCTCCGACTTTAACGAGATCCTGAAGCTGTACTCGCTCGTCGACCGTCTGGGCGCCCAGAGAGTCGGAATCGCCGACACGGTGGGAGGTGCCACCTGGCGTGAGGTCTATAACAAGATCTACACGCTGCGACAGGTGGTCGGATGCGACATCGAGACTCACTTCCACAATGACACTGGATGTGCCGTCTCCAACGCCTTCACTGCCCTCGAGGCTGGCGCCACTCACATCGACACCACCGTCCTGGGCATCGGAGAGAGGAACGGCATCACCTCTCTCGGGGGCCTCATTGCATCCCTGATGTACTCGGAGCACAAGTCTGTCTTGAACAAGTACAAGCTCGAGAAGCTAGCCGCTCTCGACGAGTTGGTGGCTAAGGCCGTCGACGTGGAGATCCCTTGGAATAACTTTGTCGTCCCGGCCATTATTTGAAAATCCCCGGATAGGATGACTTTGGGAAGCCCGTGAAAAGGCTTTTAGGGAGGCTTCTCTCTCGACCTTTACTTTCGTTCAGCTTACTTTTGGGGCACTCACTCAATCGGAAACTTTGTGCCCTGACGGTCATTACCTCTACAAGTTACACTCTTTACTTTGGGTGCTTCGCATTTCCATCCCATGTGCCAGAACTTTTCGCATTAACTAGCTTTGATAGCGGAGTGACGTCTCAGTAAACTCGAGACCGTAGCTTGACGTAGACCTCTTTGGGGTTTCGGGTGAGTGAAGAGACCTCTTTGGGCACTGCCAGAGCCTCTGGCAAGGGCAGGAAATCAAACTTCCACGCTATGAGGGTGAAGAAGATCTTCATCTCCCGGTACGCCAGCCTCCTGCCGAAACAGCCTCTCGGGCCCAGCCCAAAGGCTTGAATAGGGAACAAGTTTGCATCAAACACCGTCTCCTCTGTGCCATCAGGAAGCTTCTGTACTCGAAGCCACCTCTCAGGGGAGAAGGCTCCGATATCAATCTCGTCGTTGACAGGATGCTTCTCCTTTCGGGCTGTGGCCCACTCGCTCTGGCGGGACTCGTCGAACTGAATCTTTGGTGTGAAGACACTTGGCCCGTTGGCCAGGAACACGACTGTCGTGCCCTTGGGGATGTGGGCGCCCAGGATCTGCGTGTCTGTCTGTGCCTCGCGCATGCACATGGCGAGGGGACGTGCATGGCGGAGTACTTCTTCCACAACAGCATCGAGGTACGGCACCCGGGTCTGGATGATCTCTTCGAGGGATGGGAGCCGCTCCTCGGCTTTGGCTTGGGGATAGGCTTGATCAAGTGCCTCGCGTAGGCGTGCTTGTACACGCTGGTCGTTGTTAAGATAGCTGATTCCCCACCGTAGGGCCGACGATGTTGTCTCGTGGCCACCAATGAGGTAAGTCATTAACTATACAGGCATCACGTTAGCATTATACCAAGTGTCCCGGGCCGGGTTTGACTGACCTCGCTCGTGATTGTCTGTGAGTAGTAATCGGGCGTTCTACCCTCCTTCTCCGCCAGGGCTTCCTCCCGGGCAAGGATTTGATCCACAGCACAGCGTTGAGCCTGACCAGTACGTCGCCGTTCAAGGCCATTGGCGATTTCACGCTGTTGCAGGCGCGCAGCCAGACGCCGGGCATTTCTCATGGCGGAGGAAAGATGACCATAGAGGAAGTGAAACAGCCGTGGCGAAGGTGACTTGATACTCAGAGCTACGCTATCGGACATTTTGGTGAACGCCTCGAGCTCTTCCGCGAGTGGCTCTTCCTTGAAAACAAATTCGTCGTTGGGTCCTCCGGTTGCGTTGATTGCGCTGTCTTGATCGGCGTCGAGTGCTTCAATGGCCCTGACCAACTGAGTTTGGGTGGACTCAAGACCGAATGCAACGCAGACGATGATGTCGAGGGCGGCGTGATGTATCTCACGGGATGCACTGAAAGGACGTCCCTTGGATAGGATAGCTTTGCACTCCCAGAGCTTGAGCAGCCTGGCGAACTTGTCGTAGATTTCCGGGGCGGAGATCTAACGCGGGTTAGCAATCATGAAGGAAGCATCATTATCGAAGACGTACCTCAGCGAGGAACGAAGGTGTCATCAAATCTTTGACAAGTTCCTTGTTTCTTCGGAACTGGGGATTGGAACTCTTGAGAGTGAGCTGAGAACCAGGAATAATACCCCCAAAGACGGAGATGGTCACTCTGGCCCTATCAAACTCCTTGAGGCGACGAATGCAAATGTCGGCCGCCTCGTGATGGTCCGCAACCACAACCCACGGCTTTCCAAAAGGGCTGACAAAGGCCTGGAACAGAGGCGACTGGTGCTTTGCCGGCTGAGCGGCGAGCCAATTTGTCACGCTGCCAACGGCCTTGATGGCGGGGAGGTCGCCCAAGATGCGCTCTTTGGCTTCCGCATTGTAGGGGATAAAGTCCAGGGGCCGAGGGTAGAACGCGTCTCGGAACGTGTAGATGACTGCGACGAGGACGCTGCTACCTACCAGCAGCTGCAGAGGCAGCGAGCTAGTGACGTCTGGCCATGACATGGCTGCGCAGTCTTTGAGCGAGAAGAAGTGCCACCTGCTGCCGTGTTTGAAAAACAAGAGGACACGCAGGTTGATAGGTACCGCGTTCGAAAGAAGGGCAAGAGCAACACAAGAAAAAAAGGAAATTCAAAAGCTCAACAACTCGCCGAGCAGGGGTCCTGGTCTTGGGCATCTCAACAATGGGGCGACGCAGCCAATGGATGTCGAGCCAGTCATCCGAACGGCTGACAAGCCCGTAAGCTGACGGTAGCTAGCGTCTCCTTGGCGGTACAACGGGCCCGCAGAGTTTGTAATACGGGTTCGCTATTGGGTGTTGTAGGGGGAATGAGAATCAAGGTTGCATCGTTGGTTCGCGCAATGGAGCCTTTCGGGTCATGACTGCAGAGCCTCTGAGTTGACAGTGCGTTTGAAGGTTGATGGATGCTCGATTCTCTCAAACAGGCATCTGTATAGATTCTCCTATCTCAAGTTACTCAATTTGATGAATGATTACCGCTATGTATGTATGTTCTTCCGCACCCCTTCATCGACGATATTCATCGCCCTACCTACATGATCGACATTTAGGGAGAGCAGCCAGTTACCTCGGGGGTTAACGCAGTTATAGAGAAGTAAGAGGTGGTACGAATGTCTCAGGTACACATAGGGCTTGTGGTTGTTTTCGGCTGCCCAGTTAGCAAGCACATCCTATCCCTACTGGACTGCTATAAGTTGTTTACTTCTATAGACGATAAAGGTCGACTATGTACCTCTGATCGGATGAGCAAAGAGCTATCCGGCAAGTGGTATCCAAGTTGACCCCACGTCACTCATTGACCCCAGAGGCTGTAGAATCTTGCTGATTTATCATACTGTTTTTGGGTATAGTTAACCCATTATCCTCGTACACACGGTGCTTCTAAAGAAGTGTGCGAAATTCGCCTCTCTTTGCGGTAAGATGGGTCTTGCCTCTATATTATATTTCCTAGGTAATCTTATATACAGGCCTGTGCCTTGTTCTTTCTCTAGCTCACGCCTCACAGGTAGAACAATTCCATCCCCTAACCCCCCTATATTACATGCCCAGTTAAAGATTCTAATTTTACAAGTAGGTAACTATCTATTAGCACAATTATCCCATTAAGGGCCGGGCTTTAATTATATTAAAAAAACATAATATTTATATATTATAATATTATATCTTAAT
>JABFEX010000980.1:0-17315 GCA_013623515.1 Fusarium illudens | reverse complement strand
ATATCTTTAAATATAGTGCTATAATCCCATAAGGTTTATGGGTCCTTATTACCGGAGCGAATAGCTACTCTGGCAGTCATGTGGTTATAGAGCTCCTGAAACGAGGCTTCAACGTTCGCGGTACAGTGCGGAACCTTGAATATAGCCAATGGCTCCTCGACTATGCTTCTGTGAAGCCGTTCATTGACCAGGGACGGATAGAGCTGGTTCTTGCCGACACATCAAAGCCCAATGATTTCGACGATGCGGTCAAGGGTGTTTCTGCCGTGATTCATCTCGCAGTTGTCAGTGACATCTCGCCAGATCCTAATGCGGCCATCCCTGCAACTGTCGAGTCCGCCCTGACGGTATGCCGTGCTGCTGCCAAGGTCCCTTCGGTCAAGCGGTTCGTTTTCTCATCGACATTTTGGTCAGCAGCCATGCCGATACCTGGCGACACTTCGACCATCACCAACTTGGATACGTGGAATGAAGATGCGGTGAAGGAAGCGTGGGCGCCGCCGCCGTATGAATGGAGTCGTATGCTTCCCGTGTTCATGGCTGCGAAAGTCGAGGCTGAAAAGGCTGTGTGGAAGTACGTGGCAGATCATAAGCTACCATGGATCGTCAACTCGGTCAGTCCTTGTTGGATCCTAGGTGATCCGTTGGACGAGAGGCATCTTGTACCTGTGCCAACACAGCTTTTACAGCAGTTATATCTTGGGAAAACGAATGCCATGCGAGAAACGTCGGCGGGTAGGTCGATTTGGTGTCCAAGTCGTCGGATGATAAACTGATCTCACGTTTGCAGTGTACTACGCACACGTCTCTGACGTGGCTACTATCTACGTGGCGGCAACCATCGACCCGGATGTTAAGGGTTCACGCATTCAGGTGCTGGCCAGATCCTTCAACTGGAACGATTGCTTGGCCATCTTGCGCACCGCCTATCCAAGCCAGGAGTTCGCAGACGACTTTGTATCCGGGAACCCTATGTTGACGTATACTATACAGAATGACATTGCGTCCGGACTACTTCGGAAATGGGCCGGACGGGACTGGCTTAGTCTGGAGAGAGGCCTCACTGAGATCATTGAGTTTTCTAAGCAACAAGGAAGTTTAGATTGATAACAGGGGCTGAGGGCAAAGATTTGTACAATTGCAAGCGTTTTGTAAATTATGTTGAAGGTTACTATGTTATCTAGCTTTCTTCTTGGTCAAGGCCGCCCCCATAGCTTTTATTATTGTTGGCCATAGTTACACTTCTTGTCAGTCAAAGAGAGTGTTTGCCATATGAGGAAAGAATACAATCAAGAACATTCATTACCATGTACAGAAACAGCAAATATTTATCAGGCACTTAAAACACACCTATGCCTCAACAAGTTGCATGATTACAAGCCTACTTCTTCATCCTCCCAGAAAGATCCAGACACTGAGGTCTCACGAAACTTATCAACAGCTAATGCAGTTCTGTTTCTGAGATCGGAACATATAGAGAACATCCTTCCGAGCGATTCATCACTAGAGCCACCAATTCTCTGCTCTACCATCTTGAGGGTTTTCTCTATTCTCCCAGCATCGGCCTCGATCTGGTCATGGAGGTCGTGCCTGGAGATGGACAAGTTGTTTGCCGCCAGGATTGTGATTGCCGCTTGGCAAGTACAAGTTGCACTCCTTTCTCACATTAATTCTCTTATCATCAGGTGCCGGGGTTGGAATGCTGTGCTTACCATTGTAACGCGGAATCATGACCCTCAATGAGATCCAGTAATGCCAGGAATGACCTTGCAGCTTCTACCAAGCTCGACCAATACGGTGGAAGCAACGTAGGACCTACCCCCAAACCGTCTTCAAGGTCATCTCGTTGGAGAGCATCGCTAAAATCTGTCAAGCGTTGCACCCAGCTCGTATTGAGAGCATGAACCCGATGAGCCGAGAAAAGACACTGATAGTAAGCGATGTGGAGAGATATACAATGCCTTCGTGGGACTCTTTCTAGAAGAGCAGCTTTCCCAAATGTGAAGTATTCAGGGATCGAGCTGTACCATTCGTCGAGGGTGAGGGCTAGACGATCAGTTTCCCCCCGCCTCCGACTCGAACAGAACTTTGAAGCCTGAACAGAGTGAACCAGATCGTATACCTTGCCTTGGGTGTGAGCCAACTGAATGCGAAGCTGGAGAAAATTGATTCGAAGCTCGTGGTTCCGCACAAAGAGATATCCGGCCGTGTCATCGAAATCTGCCCATCCGTCGACATCAACATCAATGTCATGATCCTGTAACAGGTATGGCTCTGTTGTGTGGGCAGAAATATCCCGATCGATTATATAGGCGATCCAGAATAGACGATCCCGTTCAGCCGATTTTGGAGAATTCATGTCGCTCTTCCGGTGAAGCCCGAGTCGATGAACCAGCTTCACGGCCGTCGCAGCCAGAACACAGGTAGGGTGAGGATGGGCAGTGCCCTGGAAAAGCAAGACCAAGCCCAAGAGAACCTGCAACCCTTTCAAGTCCTGATCCCGGTACACAAGACTTTCCATGGTGGACTGAGCATTACTGAGACACATAGAGGCCATGCTATCTCTGTCGCCTCTGGCGGTAGTGTCTGTAGATGCGGTATATCGCAGAGACAAGGCGATGACCACATTGATTGCAGACCATGATGCTTGGTCTCGTTGATTTGGGAACTGATACCAAGCTTGAAGCATTTCCGTGAAGCTTTCTTGCGTAAACAAGGGCATAGCCTGGTTGAAGCTTCTAAAGTACTCCGAGATCAGTGGCTCGATTTCATGTCGCGGAGGCAGAGGAAACTCTTCAGGCTCATGAGAGTTGAAGACTTCCAAGGTGGTGTTATGGCCGGGGCTGGCCGCAGCACTGATAGACGGCGAAGGCGAGTAGTCGTCAAATGAATTCGCCATATGCTGGCCACCAGTACCACTACTGCCCAACACGGTAGCCGAAGTAGTCCTCCATAGATGGGCTTCGATCGCTCGTAGCCGGTCTTCGATGCTCTCGGAACGACCGTTATTGGCAGGACTTGGGATATTAGCGGTCTCGATCGATCGGTACGTGACCATGATGTATATCTTACCCATCCTTTGTGCCGGGTTTGGGCTGGGTCCTCACCACAGGCAACCCTGGTGTCCATACGCAAGCAACGTTATGCATAGAGCATCCAGAGCATTTGGGTTTCTTTGCATCACATCGCATCTTTCTTCGACAGCAAAAGTCGCAAGCCTGGTGGTACTGTAAGAACAATGAAGCCATCAGTGGTGGGTGTTGGTAGACTCGCCTTCCTGCGCCCCAGACCCCTCCTTTGTATAGTCTTCTCCATGAGAGCACCGTGGATCGTAATGTTCTACTTCGGAGGACTGTGAGCGGCGTTGAGAACGCTGATTAATAAAAGAATTGCATGTAGGAATCTGCCAAAGCCCGCGGAGTTGGCAGAACGATTCATTCTTTAATAAGCGGCTCGTGGCGGTTCCGCTGCTGACGGAGTTCCTCGGACTCTTCGGACTTTGGACTGAGTAATGGGATGGCGGTGGGTAATCTTGGATCTTGATCCATGTCGATGGTCCATGTATCCGGACTAAATCCCCGGACGAAAGGTTTTGGACGTGGAGTATTTTGCTTGTATCGCGATTGAATTGACGGATGAGCTTCGTCCGGCCGGAATCCGGTCGAGGAGATGACAGAGGATCCGCTCCATTTCTGGCGTCAAATGCTAATATAAATATGATGGTCTTGCAGTCATAGGAGAAGACTAGAATACAAACCATTCAATTCATCTCCTGATAAAAGCTGCTAGATCGACAAGATGATTACATTCGGGCTTGTGGCGCTTCTTGGTAGCCAGTTGGCGACCCTGGTATCTGCACTCGACGTCCACTCAACGCATGGCTTGAACTTTGAAGCCGAGTTTGGCAACAAACCTCAGCCGTTCATCATTCATGTCGACCAGACCTTCATCGACGAAACAAAGGCCAAGGCGGGGAAAACGCGTTTGGTAATCGACATGGACCAACTCGACTTTATCGACGGAGTCCCTTCACGTGTTGTTGGCAACTGGTCTCAATACTGGGCAGAAGAATACGATTGGAGAAAGGTGGAAAAGTCTCTCAACGAGAACTTTAAACACTTTACAACCACAGTCAAGGCTGGGGAGAACTACACTCATCCGATTCCCCTTCACTTCGTCCATCATCAATCGAACCGCAGCGATGCAATTCCCCTCCTCTTCCTCCATGGGTGGCCAGGTACCTTTCACGAGGTCTCCGGAATTATCGACCTACTCACCAATCCGCCAAACGACACTCTTCCAGCGTTTCACGTGGTGGCGCCAGACTTGCCAGGTTTTGGCTTTTCACCTGCTCCCAGTCACCCAGGGTTGGGTCCCCGCGAGATGGGCCAGGGGTTCGACGACTTGATGGCTCAGCTCGGCTATCCCAAGTACGTCGGCCAGGGGGGAGACTTTGGCAGTCATATCCTGAGGGTAATGTCGGCCGACTTTCCCAGGTCCCTGGTCTCGATCCTCTCCAACCTCTTCAACGTATCACCAAACTCGACAGATCTGGAACGGTTTGCCAACAACCAGACCAATCCAGAGGAGACGGCCCTTATCAGCATGTTGACAGATCCTGCCTTTTCTTGGACGGCAGCATACTGGGACATTGAGAAATCTGTGCCGCTCCAAGTGGCCATCAGTCTGACTGACAGTCCGGTGGCTTGGCTTGCTTGGCAGTACATGGGCATGCGCATGATGACACCGGGCTATGAGTGGGAAGCGGAAGAGCTAATTACGTGGTCTATGTTGAACTATATCCAAGGACCATATGGAGGGTTTAGGCTTTACAAGGAAGCTGAACGCGTATGATCCCCAGCCCCTCGTGTGTCATCAAGCATCAATTCTAACCATATTCAACACAATAGGAAGGGATACTGGAGGGCGTATTCCCCTACGTCAAGCAGCCTGTTGGCGTCGTCAAGTATTATGGCGACGCAGGATACGATGTGGTACGTTATTTCATCCTTCTCTCATGCTTGGATCTGACCGGCTAATATTCATCTCTGCTTACCTAGCCTCTGGAATGGGCTCAACGCCAAGGAAACATTTCCTTCTTCCGTAAGAAGGGCGCAGATGTTCTCGGAGGGCACTTCCCTGCCTTTATCAACCCTCAGGGTCTGGTTGAAGACTGTTGGGCCTTTTGGGGGGACAAGGAAGCTTCTGGGACGGGCACCTTTTTCTAGTACCGTATACTCTCGGATGCTACGGTATGGGTCTGTGGCATGCCAAGCTTCTGTTGTGTATTTGCAAGTGCCGATAGAAACGCAGATCTCCTCCCTTAGTTGTCCTACGGTCCTCACCAGTCCATCGGGCATTTTCCATTTCAGGGGTTGAGCCACGTTCGACCGAGATCCTACCTTGATATTACCGAGCAACAAACTCAAAACCTGTTACAAAGCGCTCAGAAAACGCATAAATGCTTCCTTCGGTGCCTTCGGAGCGCTTATTTTAACATCTGCGCCGTTACCCTACGCCAAGTCGAGGGAAAGAGCCGAAATTAGTAGCAAATCATGATTAATGTCCACAATAAAGCCCCATCCCTTGGCCCCCCATGGCCCCCAATAGCTCGGACTCAAGCATGAGCCCGTCGAGACGTGATTGGCCTGCTCGGACTAATCCTTGCACGTCCCACTTCTGGCGCAGGGGTCCAAAGTCTCCTTGGTATTCAATTGTCATAAGAACGTTTGCCATCGCATCGTGACAGTCGTTCTCACTGAAACCAACACCTATTGTTCAGCCTTATCAGCCCTACAGCCCTATCTATCTCCCACAGGGAGGTGGTTTATCGAAACAGACGCATCTCTGTCTCTAGGCGTGGGACCTGTGACGCCCCGGGCCATCATGGCCAGAAAAGGCAATCCAAAAGTCAGGACGGGATGTCTCACCTGCAAGTAAGTTTCCAGTGCGTCGAGGGATAAAGTATATGCAACGGACAGCCCCGCGTCTGACGAATAACGAATAGAGCTCGCAAGGTCAAGTGCGACGAGGCCAAGCCCAACTGTAATCGTTGCGCGTCAACGGGCCGCAAGTGTGATGGCTATGTACCGCCGAAACGAGACGAGCAGCAGTCATGGTCCAAGAGCGGACAGCTTCTGGCAAACCCCAACCGTATGTTCCCGGGAACCAAGACCCGGAACGAAGGCAGAGCCTTGCGATACTTCTGCGACGTTGCTGGGCCCTACTTGTCGGGACCCACAGACCAATACTTCTGGACGCAGCTTGTTATGCAGTTCGCCAACTTCGAACCTGCAGTACGCCACGCGGTTGTCGCCATTAGCTCGCTTTACGAGCAGCTCCCACCTGGCCTGCGTCAAGGTGCCGCCGGGGCCCAGGATCAGCGGTTGATACTCACCCACTACAACGCCGCCATTCGCGAGCTGAAGACGATGACTGCCCCGGAGAAGCAGCCATTGGTTCTCCTTGTATGCATACTCTTTATCTGCATCGAGTTCTTGCAATCAAATGATGAAGCAGCCATCAAACACTGCAAACACGGCATTACCATGCTCGCTCAGTGTGGCGCCGAGCACCTGTGGACACGACAATTCCTCGAGCCCATTTTTCGACGGCTGAATCTATTCCCCTTCTTCTTCGGCAGAGAGAGCTCTGACTACCCAAGTGTCTATGCTCTGTCTAGTCCTGTACCGAAACGTTTTCACTCCTTCGTCGACGCGAGATCCTTGATGGATGAAATCTTTACCCGGGCGGTTCGTATTATGCGCCTGGGCGACGACTACCGGGTGGGACAATTGAGACATCAGCCATTCCCAGATAGCTTATACCATGAGGGAGAAGCCGTGAACTCTCTTCTGGACACTTGGGACACTCTTTTCACCACTCTCTTGGCCAATGGCTCGGAGTCTAACACTACAATCATGGACCGACCGAATTTATTGGCCCAGCAGTCTTTGCTCATTCGGTTCGACGTATGTCGAATCATGGCCAATATGGCCGTAGAGAGAGATGAGGCAGGCTACGACACTCATGCAGAAAGGTTCAAGGGTATCGCTGAGCGCCTCGAGAGTGTGGCCTCGAATATTCCACCAGCCGCTGCCAAGGGAGGAGATGCCCGCTCACTAAAGTTCACGTTCGACATGGGATTCATGCCCGTCATGTGTTTCTGCACCATAAAGTGCCGGGACCTCAAGACTCGGTTACGGTTCTGGCGCCTCATGCCAATTCTCGGCTGTGCACGCGAGAGTCTATGGAACTTGAGCCTGATGACAGCGCTGGTCCGACGCGTGATCGAAATAGAGCACAAGATTCAACTTCATGACGACGGCCAACACACAATCCCTCACTCATTAGAACCACCACCCGAGCGTATGAGGATCCGACACTTGTGGGCGGATTCAATGACGACCTGCAGAGTCGTACATGGGCAGACTATTGTCGGTAGAGTTGCTGGCTTTTTTATATTAGACGACGATAACAACATTTATAGCCGTACCGAATTCTTCAACGATCTGGCTTGAGGCGTGGTTGAGGAACTGGGTCAACTTTTAAATACAACGTGCATTCCCGAACATAGAGAATGAGCCTGAACTCTACTGCTTATTGCTCGTCAGGCAACCTGATCAACCCTTGGGCGGTTACAGCGGTGCCGTGATTGGACACACGCCTGTTGTGTAACCAACACAAAACGGAGAGTTGGCCAACAAAGCGGCCACTCTCTCCAAGATTCCATTCGTTATTATCACGTGTCTGGAGAAACAGTTTCCCTTTCTTCCGAGGCCCTGATTCCTGCCTTGTTTTCAACCCAACTGTGAGGGGTCATCCGCGAGAATGAGCGTGCATCTTGCGGAAGACTTTAAAGCCCACGTGACGGCTATCCAAGCCGCAGAGGAGGAGAGACTTGCTTGGCTCAAGGTAACGCTCACTCATTCTCTTGTCATGACTTTTGGGACACACGCTCAAAGGGCGCAGGGCTTTTCTGGTCAACTTTCAGATGTTGTTGGCAAGTATCATGACGCAGTCCGAGATCTCGACAGCGAAAAGGTTGCGAGACGTTTCTCCCAACAGGATGCAGAAGAATGGAGAGCCAAGTTTGAAAGGCTACAGCAGTCTATGGTGCGCGCTGGGTCACTCGTACGTACGCATTGATGGTGCCTGACCTGTTCTAGGAGCGGAGCTCGTTTGTTTTAGTCCTGATTGACGCCGACAGCGATTCATATCTTGTACGTGCTGTGGACTCTTGCCATGGCACCCCGCTGACTGGTTGCAGTTTAAAGATGAATACTACGCGGCGAGTGATGGCGGCAGGAAGGCGTCGCTCGACTTGCGAGACAGAATTCGTGACTTCCTTCAGACGGAGAGGCCAGAGCTGGCGAACCATCCCATCGTTGTGAAGGCGTATGCCAATGAACATGGCCTATCGCAGTTCCTCGTTGCCTCGGGCATCATCAAGACACCCCGTGATCTGTTGGATTTCGCAAAAGACTTCACACAGGCATCCGAGACCACTGACTTCGTGCTAGTCGGGAGCGGCAAGGACCGGGCAGACAAGAAGATTCAGGGTGCGTACTACATTATATATCTTGCGTGTCCCGTTTGTTCACTAGCTCACGCAAAACTAGGTGCGTTTAAGCAGTTTGTCGGAAATCCCACTTGCCGTCATGTCATCTTTGGGGCCTGTCAGGACAATTCCTACGTCCGACTATTGGAGGATTACGTCAACGACGAGTCTGTAGTCGAGCGAGTCACTCTTCTCCACGGCTTTGGCGTCGGACGAGAGTTCCGCCAACTCGCGTTCAAATCCATCACCATGGACGGCGTCTTCAGGGATGGGCCGATACAAGATGCGCGGCCAGCATCTGTTTCAACTACACCGACCTGGGCCACTGCGGTGGGCTCAAAGACCGATGCAGATCCCCTGGAACACGACGCAGTCAAGAGTGTCGTGCGAGTGAACGTGGCAGGGCAAAGGATCGATGACGGCCTCCGAGAACCCCCCCAGCGAGCGGTGGATAACTGGAAGCACAAGACGGGAACTCTTGGCATGAGATATTGTCGTTCATACCACTTGGTCGGGTCATGTTCTAGCTCTGCCTGCATCTATTCCCACGGTCCATTATCAGAGGAGGAGAAGTTGGTGTTTCGACGACAAGTCAGAATGGAACCATGTCACACTGGCCTGCAGTGCCGTGATGCCACTTGCTTCTATGGTCATAACTGTTCCTGCAGAAGGGCCAAGTGCAAGTTCCCTCCAGAGATGCACAAGGTGCAAGTTTCCTAAACCAAGCTTTGGGGCCGTTTCGAGACTGCCGGGGTTGATTGAGTGCGATAGGACACGTAGTTGGGCTCCTTGCTCAAGTTGCAGCAGGGACTCACAACAGAGAGTCTCTGTCAAAGACCGTTTGTTTGGTGGCGCCGGATGAGATGAATATGTGCTGCAAGCCTGCCTAGTTGTCCTCTTGAAATTTGAATAAAGACATCGTTGTGCTTAAAGACTTTAATGGTTCGTTTGATAACATCCATAAAAGCAAGCTCCGGTTCTATGTGGTAGGTAAGTCGCACCTGCAACTCATACCTGGACTTTCCCATCTTCAATTCATTGATGCCATAGTCATCTCGGTGAGGAGGAACGCAGGGCATTTATCCCCTCTAGGGATAAAGAAAAATATCATTTTATGTATAAGATATGCCTTTCTATCTAATATTTCTCTAGCTATTGCTATAAAAGGTTAAAATAATTAGGTTATAGTATTTTATAGTAAGTATTAGGTTTTTATATTATTATATATTAATAATAACTTTTCTACTATTATGACTAATAGTCTTATTCTTAGATATAATAGCAATAGTCATCCCGGTGCTTCTTCTTTAATTACTGGTTTTAACCGTGTTCTATATTCTCTAGACGAAGGCAGCCTATCAAGCGAAACTATAAATACAAGAGCTTGTTCATCTCTTCTTTTCTCTTCTGACTCAATATCATCATAGCAATATAAGTCCACATCATCTATCCACTTCTTTCCATCCATATCCATTTATGACATTGCTCTATGCTAACTTGCGAGAAAACTGTTCGGCTGTGGCAGTCAACAGGCCGTCGCTAGCAACCAGAACAACAGCATCCACAACCACCACCATTATCATCCACACCGGAATCCTCCTCTCCCGAATCCGCACTCCCCCATTCGGCCAAAGACGCCTCGAGGCTCCAAGGTGGCCAAGTCCCCTCCGAGCCGCATTCCGGCACGCTTGTCGGCTAGCCATGTATCTATTGCCGAGCCTGATTTCGCATGGTTGCCATGGGCCGTCAACAGCCAGCCCGATATGCATGTTGGTCACAAACAACTCCAATCAGATGTTGGATAGGGTTTCACAGAAGTTAGCGACTGGTGCGCCAAGATATTACAGAGTCCGCACCGTAAGATGAGGCTCAAATTACCCCTCTTTGCTCCCAGTATTCCATTCCTTTCTTGTCCCCACGCTTTCATGCTTTCTGAAATCCCAGGTCTCGCTATTTCAGCCCCGTAGGTCGCTTGACTGGGTGCAAACAGCCAACATCACACCAACTACAGGGCTCAACATCAAGAGAGCACTGTGAATCGTTTTCTCCTGTGGGAAGCATCGCCCCTTTAATGCTTCCGCCGCTTGGCTGTCTGGATTCTTACACATCATCGTCCTGGCCTTGCTCCTGGGCGACACTCAGCCTCCATAACAAAGCTGGAGCTGCGCCTCAATAATTCCAGCCATGAGCATGGACATCGACACGTTTCCGCAGTACCGGCTGTGGAAAAGTGCCCTCCTTGGCTACCTGAAACAACAGTTCCCTGCTTACCGCAATGCCATCTCGGTCGAGGTGAGTATCAATGACAAACATTTGTCGGGCACATTGACAAAGGCGCAGGAGAGCGGCACTGTCTACCGCTTCACGGTCCCCCAGAAGTTGACTTCGGTATGTCACCCTGAACCCCTTTATTGTCCTTAATTGACACTAGCGTTTCCTAGGAGCAACGTAAATATATCTTGATGCACGTGTGCTATCGACCTGATGACTAGTCTAAGTTAGTTAGTTAGTCCATACTCCTTCGGATCTGTTTTTTACTTTTGCTTGGCTGGGCTCTGGGTACGCGCTTGGGGTTGCTAGGTAGTTCAATCATGACATTGTTTACGCCTTTTGCAACGCCTGTAATACTTGAACACGACAAACACGGCTCGTTCCCAGGGCATGGATATTTGTTCCTATGTCTTGTTGTCCTTGGTACCGCCACTGCCGGCCGCATCATGAGCCACCAGACCACAGCCACAGAATTGCGCCTGGGGTGGGCGGCTGGGTGGCAGTCCGACCTCTAAATATGTGGTGGCAGTACAAGCAAGCCCACACACCGTCTTAAATCTGCAGTGAAGCCTCAGCGCCCTGCCCTGGGCTTATTCGCGTTCGTTTCCGAGAGGCGACTCGGGAGGGGAAATGCCTCGGGACGTTCAAAAGGATCATAGGCCTCTGTCAGGATGGATGTTGTCTCCTTCTACCTACCACCACTCTCATCCTGAGGCATCCGTCATCATTTGGTCTGCCTGATTAAAATGGCTGACAACCACTATCTCGTCGAGTTTGAGGAGTCGCTATCCAAGTTTCGCGATTATCCCCTCAATCTCACTCGAACGGCTGACTTCTCGTATACCCTCGCTGCATACAACTCCAAGCTGGTGAAAGACGAGGAGCTATATTTTGATGACAGTCGACCCCGTATCATAATCTGGGATCTTGTGAAGCCTCAAGATGGTCCGTATTTGGCAAGAGCTATATGTGGAAGCCATTTGCTAATTATTCTTGCAGGAGAGCATGTCAGCAGGTCTGCTGTCGACATGGTTCAACTCCAAAACGCATTGAGCGAAACCCCGAGGGATCCCTGCCGGAGGTTCATGTGTGTGCAAAAGACATAATCTTGGTTCGGAAGGCATGACAGAAAACTGACATGATGCCGCAGTTTCCTCAAATCTGGAAGCTCTCGGTCTCCTCTCGACTGCACACGAGAAATGATGGCTTATCTATTCACCCACCATCAGATAATGGCCCCTTTCCTCGACTTCACATGCGCCTTCAAATACTGGGAGACACCTCACAGCTTCACCTACTTCCGGAACGAAGATTACCTGGGTTCGCAGCATCACCAGCCTGGATTGAGCGCCATGGGCCGATCCGGCATCGGGATTCAGCACTGCTTCAATCTGCTTGGAATCGAGAGGAGCAGAGATAAAAAAGAGTGGCTGCTTCGACAAACAGCAGCATACCACTCCTATGATCTTGTTCAGGGCCGCGCCCTGTGGGTCATCCTCAAAGGCGATAACACTATGAGAAAGCGCCTCGAATCTGCAACAGAAGAGTCTGTCAAGAAAGGAGACACGTCTTTACACAGCGTCCATGGTTCGTTCGCCCGGACACTGACGGATCATCTTCTCATCACGCAGTGGTGCGTCGAAAACTGGGAGTCTTATGCCGAGAGCCTTGAGCTCAAGTACAGAGGCATCTCGGCGGTGGCAGACCATGCCCCCGTGGATGAGATGGCCGAGGATATCGCCATCATCAAGCAACGTGAAAAGATGGACATTCCGCCAGGTCCACCTCCCGGTCAGATCAGCGGCCCCACAAAGTCTACTGAACCACCAGGCATCGTCCGAAAGCTGACAAGGAGAGTCACGACTGGCTTCAGCACAGTAACTCAATTAGAGCCTCCCCATCGCCGGGTAGAGCATCATAGAATCGAGGATCTGGTGCAGTTTGATAAGCTCCAGTCACTGAGCTGTGTGGGTAAGAGCCTTGGGTAAGAGCCTTGGGGAAGCGACATCAGCAATTGCTCAAAACCGGAGAGTCTTGGCTCAAATCAAGGAGTATTACCGGGAACTCGTCAATTCAGCGGGGTTCAAGCTCCACGTCCCCGACAAGTCTACACTGAAGGCTTGTAAGCAGGCTGCCTCAGAGTTTGCCATGAAGATAGGGAGGTTAGAGGATGATCTCGCCAACTACGAGGGTAACCTCAAGGCTATCCTTCACGGGGTTGAGAGGACAGAGACAATGGTGAGTTCCTTTTCATCTGAGAGCACGAGTTGCGACTGACACGAGATTAGTACAGCGGTATTCTCCAATACCAGGGTATGCGAACGTCAAAGTACTTTGCCGAGTCGTCTGAACGGTCAGCCGAGACCATGCAGGGCTGGACACAGGAGATGCACGAAAAGACCATGTCGATGCATGTCATCACCGTCTTCACACTCATCTTTCTACCCGGGACATTCGTAGCTGTATGCCTACCCTTTCGATGAGCCAGAGCCAATACTAACAGCTTGCTAGACCATTTTCAGCAGCGGTATCATCACGTTTGGTGAGGATGGTGGTGGCGGCTTCGGCTCTGCAATGGGCGCCTGGAAAGTGCGGCTGGCCGGCTTGAAGCTGTTTGCTGCCGTCTGCTTTCCTTTGCTAACACTGACATTACTGGTATGGTTCTGCGCGTATTGCTCTGCAAGACTCAGAAGAAACCCGAGGAACAGGAACAGAAACAAAGACATGGTGTGACTGGTGGGAGACCAAGGTGCAGTGTGACGTGATAGAGTCCCTACTTTTTTTTTTCCCTTTCATCTCATATGTATTGTAACTTTCTCAAGCGCTTTTGTTTCATAGATGGCGTTCAAAACTGAGTGATCAAGAATCGGGCTTCCAACTTTGTCTCTCCAAGGGCCTGATGTGACGCCAAGGTACGATCCGAGTTGGTATCAGCCGCAGCGGATTGCAGTCTGCCCAGGTGGCATCAGGCCCTGACTGGATGCAGGTGACCTCGGGAGCCTAGCAGGATAGGTGGTTGCCCGCGCGATTGGCCGCCCGAGGCTAAATCAACGTGGGTATGTACAGTATGTAACTTACATAGGTACTTAGTGACGTAGGTAGGTAGGTTGTTATCTGAGAGGAAATGGACGACGACCTAAGCAGGCCATCAACATCAACATCATCTTGTTGGGTTGCATCTACAGGTCGCACACATCAGACAACCAGAGCTGAAAACCTCAGTGATTACCAACACCTTCCGGCTAAGCGCTGAGCGTCGTGTGGCCGGATATCAGAGAAGCAATTGGTTGTGCCTCGCTCGCTGCATGGATGGATGGATGGATGCAGTTGTTGTGTCAACCGAGTTGAAATGCATGTGCGACCTATACAACCCACCCCCAAAGAAGGCCGCAAGGCGTGCGCGCGTTCTCACTTCTCAGCATCGACGAGGCGTTTATTTGCCTTGCCGAGGGTGCCTTGTAGCCTGAAAACCCATCCCCCCAGAGTGCGGTGCGGTGCGGTGCGGTGCGGTGGTGCCTTCCCTCTCGACCCCTCCTTCCATCACCCACTTTCCTGATGCTCTTCCATCTCACAAACTTTGTAACCTACAACTACAGCAACAACAACGCGCTTGGGGTTACCACCAGGTGCTCCAGCTAGACGCATCTATTGTCGCATCTCGATTCTTGTCGCAAGCACTTCCTACTACCCTATCTTGTCTTGTTTCACGCGTCGCACGCACTCCAGTCTCCATCCACTTCTCTTATTGAACAATCCCCTTTAGCCTACCCCACGAGTTTGCTCGACATCATCCTCTCACGAAGCTGTGACATACAGCCGGGACCCTCCCTCTCCCTGACTCGCGACCGACGTTGCAAGCTCTTGTCCGACGAGCGCCGACCCGACACTCACACAGCCACTCCCTCCCCCCAATCTCCTTCTCAGCACATCGCGCCGTTCCATCCATGTCGCCCAGCAGTGTCGCCGGAGAGCAGCTTGGGCATTTGAAGTTGCAATTCCATGGCCAAGACGGAACTGGAAGCGAGAGATCGCATTACATACCTGGGCACAGTCTTGAGGCATTTTGGGAGGCTCACAACATCAATGCGATATTGAGGTCTTATTCGGTCGATCAATCCCAGCAGGTCATTGTCCAAAGCTTCTTGCGCAGCTTCTCCCTTCTCGTGTACACCAACAAGGTCGATTTCCTCGGGTGGCTTGTCGAGCACAACGCAAAGGACACTATGTTTCCCCTAGAAAGCCGTCCCCCATTCTGGCCCGATACACCACCGTATCTCGACCTCTTCGAGGCCATCACCGAATCGCAGTGGATCTTCTTCCCCGTCACCTTTGAGCAGCCGCACGGGCTTTACAACCAAGTCTTCAACCCGCGGTACATCTTTCCCATTTGCAAAGAGGAGCCCATCAAGACTGGCGACACGATCCAAGTCCACAAGATTGAAACGAATCCGTCTTGTGCAGGCTCCGACCGGGTACGAAGCAACATTGCAGCATATCTTGAGTTCACTGCTTACCTATGCCATGACAGGCGACCTTCGTCCGCAAGACCTACTCCGAATCCTGCAAAGCGCAATACGAAAGAGAAACAAAAACTTTCTGCAACCTGCAACGCCGTTCCTCCCCCCACATCGTCAGCTATCATGGCAGCTACCAGCAGCGACGCCTAGACGGCACCACCACATACAATCTGATATTGGGGTTTGTCGAGGGCGGAAACTTGGAGCAATTTTATACCACCATGAACCCGCCGCTCTCGCCGTCCGACACTAACAAGATCTGGAGTGCCTTCTCTGGTGTCTTGGAGGGATTGCATCATCTCAGCTTGGCTGCCCTCGACACCGACTTCCAGACGTAAGGCAGACTTGACGTCGCCTGACAATATCAGAGCTAACGGCGTACTGCAGCATTCACCAGGACATCAAACCCGACAACCTTCTCGTCTCCAAACCCGCCCCAAGCCAGCCCTACGATATTCGTCTCGTCATCACAGATTTCGGATACAGCGACACCAAATCCCTGAGGACCAGCCAAGACACGTGGGGTATCGACTCGCACGGAGGTCAGGTCTACGGTTAGCACCCTTTCCAAACACACCCTGTCTGATTGCTAACTTGACAAGGTGCCCCGGAATCCAGCCACCATGCCGAGTACACGTGCCACGGACGAACTCACATCACCCCCAAAGTCGACATCTGGTCCCTCGGGTGCGTCATGAGCGAGACGGCGGTTTGGATCAAGCATGGTTGGCAGGGTCTGGAAGATTATCGAAAAAGACGCATCGCCGAAACGAGGACACTGCGCAGGTTTGATCAAGCTGGTCACGGCGGGTGTTTCCATGACGGCGCCCAGGCCCTGAGCGCCGTGCGGACGACCCATGACTTGATTCGAGGCTCCTTTCCACCAGACATTGTTACCCTCCAGGTGCTCGAAATGATCGAGACATCCATGCTGGTCTCGCAAGGAGATCGGCAGGAAGCCCAAATCCTCTGCGAACGACTCGCCAAGATCATACAAGCTCCCTCTACGGGTCATGAGTATAGCTCACCACTAGCCAGTTCACCACCAGCCAGCTCACCGCCTTACACTCAGACTCCTCCCGCTTCTTCTGGTCCTCCCTGGACAGATTTGACGAGATATCGTACAACCCCCGCCCCACCGCAGTCACCTACTTCAACAATAGAATCCTCGACGCCTCTTTCGCCTAGGGTTGAATTGCCTGGAAGTCAGCCCAACGGAGCGCCTCATCCTCAGCCTTTCCACGCCCCCCCTCCTGCTCCACAGCCTGGCTCACGACGCCTCTTACCATCGTCCCCTATCTTGACCTTTGATCAACTCGGGGATTGGCACAAACATGCCAAGGACAGCCGCAGCCCCGTCGATCCCAGGGTTGAAGATGTCGTGAGGCAGCTCGGGAGCAACGTTCGAGGTCGTGACCACATGTTTTTCGTGGACGTGTCCCAATCAATGGGCCAACACTTTGCTGAAATCACGGAAAAGTTCAAGTATCTTGCCTATCTGGCCAAAAGGTTCGATCCTGACGGTGTCGAAGTCTGCTTCTCATCTGAAGTGCCATTGATACACAAGGGGGACACTTCAAAGCTTCTCCGCGGGTTCAACAGACAAAAGTGGGATCAGCTCTCTTTTGAGGACAGAATCGGAACTTTCATCGATTGGACAGTCATCCCACGACTGTCATCCCGGCATCAGAAGCTTAGGCTGACGAAACCGAAAGACCTCACCATCTTCGTCCTGACTGACGGCCGATGGGGCGAAGGCAGGGAGGGCGCCGCGGCCCCCGATGGCGGAGTAGTTAACCGCCTAGGCAGGCCTCTTACAGCTAGCCTAAGCCTATAAAAGGTGCCGGGTTCGAAACCTAGTAGGGGACCTTTAACCCCCCGAAATAGCTAAGGGTAGCTAAGCTACTCGCTGAGATTATCCTTAATTAATTAGCTATAGGGTCTACTATAGTAATTAACTTATCGCA
>JABFEX010000978.1:0-15105 GCA_013623515.1 Fusarium illudens | reverse complement strand
CCACCCCCCCCCAAACCCACAACCCCTTCCCTTTCTCCCCCCCCCCCCCCCCCCCCCCCCCAACTCTCTTAGGAAGTCCTCGTCGACTCCTGTCACTCGCTTTTTTTTTACTGGTGCTTTGGGTTCTGAACGACCCTTTCTTCTTCTTTTCAAAGATTCCTTTTCTCCCCAATATCTCGGGGTATTCAGTCGCTTCCCGTTGTGGATCGTTAACAAAGGAACAATCGCTCTGTGCAAAGACCAATCGACAGATAAGGACAATAACCACGCTAAAACGCACCCCCCGGCCCCGAACTCGAGCTGCCAAACGGATTGCCGCCTCCAAGTAATACGAGCTCTCCAAAATCTGCAGCCCTCGTCACCCTGGCTCGCCCTCACCTCTCGGCCCCGCGTGTAGTTGATATCTTCGTCTCTGCATATCTACGCTCGCTTCCCTGAATCCGCATCAAGCTGCCTTGAAAAGGAAAGAAAATCAAACAAAACCACCAACATTCGATCGCTACCACCAAACACGGACAAGAAGGAAGACTTGGACACGGGCAACCTGACAGACTACGATACCGAGTTTTTGAGATATCCCTATCCAACTTCATCTAGCCGAGATCGCCGCAGCTTCGTAGAGCTCCACGAGCATTCCAGTCACGCTAGAAACTTGGAATTGCCTCCTCCGTATCAGCTTGATTCCGCGACTTGCACTTGAGCCTAGCTCATCAAGTCTACCAGCTCTCGAACTGCTGTCCATTCTTCTGAGCGTGTCGATCTTCGCAAACCCCTTCTCTGGGATATTCTTGACTTGATTCCATCAAGTCGGTTTCCAGAAGCAA
Source organism: Fusarium illudens (assembly GCA_013623515.1). NCBI lineage: Eukaryota > Fungi > Ascomycota > Sordariomycetes > Hypocreales > Nectriaceae > Fusarium > Fusarium illudens. The sequence goes on along the minus strand of JABFEX010000978.1, from coordinate 14,281 downwards.
TTTTGACTGGGTAGATCGCCAATTGCGCCCTTGTCTCTCCAACGCTCGCTACCCGTCCACAGGCTCGCCTTTGTGGACAATTCGCGTACGTCTTTTGACTCCCATCTCGAGTGACGGTGTTGTTTCTTACAACCTTGACAGGTCTTTCGCTACACTTTCATCCCCCCAACGCTTTCACAATGGCTGGTCCCGGTGGTGGTCCTCCTCGCCGCAGCCACACCAAGTCCCGCAAGGGCTGTGACACCTGGTAAGGTTCATCCGATGCGCAGATATGTCCTGCACAGTTTCAATCTAACGGCGCCTCTGCAGCAAACGCCGACACATCCGCTGTGACGAAAACTTCCCGCAATGGTGAGTTTGTTCCAAAACGGGATCTGAATGTAGCCTCCCGTTGCTGACCACACTGTAGCCGCAACTGCACCAAGCACAAGATCCGATGCCCGTACAACGATGTGCAGGTTCCCGATGCTGAGCGATCCACCACTCCCGACAAGCCCGACCTGATGTGGACGCCCCAGATCGAAGCCGCCATCGCCGAGTGGCAGAGGACGGGCATCTTCCCGCTCCCGAGCCTGGGTTTGTATCCGGCTCCGATGCCCCATCTCTATTCGCTCGAAGACCTCCGATTGATTTATCACGTCGCCACTCTGTACTACCAGCTGGCCACCATCGATGCGAATAACTTCACCCTCTGGACTCGCCACATCCCAACGTATGTCGCACAGATCTGGATCATGCCTGCTGGCGGATGCTAATATTGGTCTAGTCTGCTCCGAATCGGCGCCACAACCCCCTACGTGATGCATGCTCTGCTCGCCTTCTCCGCCATGCATATTGCTTTTCTCACCGACTGCCCCCTGGTCGGCAGCCTGGCATATGAACATCGAGGCATCGCTCTCAAGGGTCTGCAGGAAGCTATCGGTTCCTTTTCTCGAGAGACGTCCGACGCCATCTTGGCTGCGTCTCTGGTGCTTTCCTGGCAAGCCACCGACTGGTAAATATTGGAGATTCTGCAGTTTATGAAGGCGGCTGACACAATGATTAGGCGCAGCTGGACACAGCTGATGCAGGGTACCTCCTCGGTGAGTGACTGAAACTGAAATCATGTCTCGAATCGGCTCTAACTTGGTTGCAGGTGATCGACGCAATGGACGCTTGGAAACACGAATCCCAGTTTGGAGACTTCATCGCCGAGAGCAGCACCTTTCCCACGGCTCCGCCCTCCCCTGGACAGGACCACCGTCCCAGCCAGCCTCGAGCCGAGGACCTGGAGGCTTTCCAGCGCACGCTTGAGCAGGTTCAGAAGGTGGAGGCTCATCTCAAGCATCACAAGGAGGACACCACTCAGATCCAGCATCTCATTGGTTTCCTCCGTGGTTCTCGCAAGATCAGCCCCACGCTCTCGATTGCTCAGCAGTTTGAGAGACTTCGGCCGCTGCGGACCTGGCTCTTCTGGATGCCCGTCAACTACCTGCAGAACTACCATGGCTCTCCCAACTCGCTGGTCGTGATTGCGCACCTGTACACGGTGGCCCTCCTCATGGAGCGACTCTTCCCCGAGATTGGTGCTGCCTACTTTGGCAGTCTCTCCATCTCGCCTGTTGAGGAAATTGCGCGACGACTCATGTCCATCAATGTCTCTGGTGCCAGGGGCGAGCTCCAGACGCCTCTCACGCTCATGGAGTTCCCCATTGACACCATCAGTGAGTTCCGATCGCGAATGGGCTGGATGCACCCGGAGAGGACTCCGTCCTTCCCTCAGTTCAACCCTCCCAACTTTGCTGCCGACGAGGAGGTTCCAAACAACGATTCGTATCTGTATGGAAACCCTGCTTTCAGCTACAGCACTGAGGAGATGCCCATGCTCAATGCTTCTGGACCACCACCTTCAGCGATGAGCCCGTTGGTTCTCTCGTCGCCGTACCCGACGCAGCAGTACCTCAATGTTCCGTCTCCGGCGTACACGGGAGCCTACAGCCCAGCTTCGTCCACCTTTGAGGGCTCTGTTGCGTACAGCGATACCGAGGAATACAGCACCTGGGACATGAACGCCCTGCAAGGCGGGCCTCCCACGATGCACGATTCACCTCACAACTATGGCGTCGGGTTCGTCACTCCTGTCCAGACCGTGTGGATTTAGGCTCCTCCAGGCGGCCACCGGGTCTTTTGCGCGAATAAGAATAGGGGATTGACCGTTTCCACCCAGGATGAACACCACCACACCAACATACCCGCCTCCAGAGGACCCATCTCCCTTTATGGCCTCGCTGACGAGCGCTCCGTCTCCGTACCTCAGCTCGGATCAATTCGGCATGCTTCCACTCCCCGAGTCCCCCGTCACCTCAAGCACGCCGCTCCCACGACACCGCCACACCTCCTCGATGTCTTCGGCTCCGCACCCGCCGTCTCCCCTTGTGCAGGCCCCCCTAATGCACAACTACGAAGACAACACCCGACGCCGAGCCACTTGATGTGACTCGGCTCGACCTCCGATTCGCTCTCCAATCGCTTCAGCCAATTTGCAGTCGATTTGCTTTTGACTTCATGTTTTGAATCCCGCTCGCTGCTTTTTCGAAATCGACGCAGACGCCATGTATACCACACTCCTTCGACGCTCGCTACCACAACCACAACCAACCAACGACCTGGATCTCGGCTGGGCCTCCTGGCCTTTCTGATCCATACGACGCTCCTTGAGACTAAAGATTACGCTCCCTACCAAGAACGAAACTTGCACTGTAATGTGCTGTACACTATTTTCACGGTCCTTACGATACCCACCCGCAAAGAAAGAAACGACGCTCCTTGACACACACACACACACACCATGATACCCGATAGACACTCCTTCCTGACGACTTAATGACGACTTCATCGGTTATAGAATTCACTCCTTACGGACTCCGCCAACGGTGACGGAAGCACCGTATCCAAAATGCATAGCGACTGCTGTTTGTGTTTTTACACGCGCTCAAAAAGCTTGGTGTTGATGGGAGTTTTTTGTTTTTGATTGATTTTGGAAAGCATTTGTTTGGCGCACTTGATAATGTTTTGTGTTTATTGATATTATTTTTATTTTGGATCTTGTTTTGCCGCGCCGGACTCTTCGCAGAGTTGACGGCAGCGAAGGGATACTACGGGACAGAAGCCTGTTTTTGCTGTTTTTGTTGTTTTCTGCAATGATTTTATCTGATTTTGGATGTTTTTGACTGGCTTGCTCTGCAAGAGAGGTCATGGGATATGTGTACGTTCTGGTACGAGGAGGATGAAGATGATATACGCGAGGGATATCGCGCGAGGATATGGATAGACTGTTGTTGCATTGTTTTTTTAGCGCCTGGAATTCTGAACTGCCAGGGAGGACTTGACGAGTCTGTCTGATGGCGGTTCGAGGACGATCTGCCTGGACATTAATTGATGATCGACTGATTGCGCGCCACAACTTTGTTCTCGATGAATTGACTGTGAATGACTCTTGCATGTTTTAGATGAATGTCTTATATGACTCTTACTTGTCTTGCCATTGCGATGAACAACATGTCCTTGCTTAGCTTGAAGGTGGACTTGTGAGATATCCTTCAAAGTTAACCAACCATACATAGGTTGACTTTTGATGACGCACTCTTGACGCTTACTGACTGACTTGACCGTTAAAGTGAGTAGTCTCGAATAACCCCGTGAAATCGCCATCCTGGACAGTATTGCTCAAGTTTATGTTACATGTACGTATACCACTTGATGCGACATGGATGGATGTCACGGAGGCTCAACGGTTTGGCATCGGTTACGCTGGCTGTCGCGAGGTTGCTGGAGATGATTGAAAGAGACTAGAGGCTCTCTTGAGACTGAAGGCTTCCTGGCAATGGATACGGAAACATTAATAAAGCGTTAGTTATTGCCCCGACTACTGAGCCTTGAGCAGATCAAATCGATTCATCGGACCCTTCCTTGCCAACCTGGTCGCCATGACCTCGGTCACATCATCACAACCAATACTTGCAAGCATACAAAGGGGTGGTCGGATAGGTGAGTTTGTATTCAAGCCGTGACTATTTCAGACCCCGTCAACTCCATCTCTTTCTGTTGGCACAACATCCAAGGCGTCGGAACCAACACCACCAGAGCCAGCGGCGTAACAACTCGTCATCCAAACACCTGGCCAACCCTTCCTTGAGCGGTCCTATTATAGAAGCCGGGGGCAAAAGAGGTAGAGTGGTGGTGCAAAAAAAGAAGAAACCATGACAAGGAAATGAGCGCAAGTCCGTCAGGTTGTTGGTATCACAATTCCCGTCAAGGCCCAAGTGTTTGTTCGTTCGTTCGTATCCAGCCGAGCTTCCCAAGACGAGATCAGTTTTCCTCCGTCTAGCAAATACAAAAACAGAAAAAGGCGGTTGAACGGCTGTTGGGAGGCCATGTTGCTGACCCCGAACTATGCGTTCCCCAATACTAAAAACTCCCTAGCGCCTCTGCAAAAACGATTGAAATGGATCGTGTATGGTGGTTTGTTCCTGTCAACTCCGGTGTGTCATGTTCGTTGATGCCGATCTCTTCTCGGGCATCGTCGTTCGTCTTCAACGTCGCTACCAACGGCGGTTGTCGCAGGCAGCGATATCCAGTCGTATCAGAATCACCAGCGTCACCCCCCTGCGCTCAAGCAGATGTGCTACTGCGAGGCCTGTTGGATGACAGCCGGTCTCGCTGGGGTAACCGCGCACTATCGCTTCTGTCACGGCCAGCACCTTGCCGCACCGCATCGCTGTAGCTCGGAACTGGCGGATTTCGGTCGTTGGGGGGTTGCCGCGGAGGAACCACAGTGGCAGCAGAGTTACCCCTGCTTCGGCTCATGACTCGGATCAAAGGCGTGTTCTCCTCGCTGTCTGTGCTGTATCGGCGATCATCTTCACTGCCCGAGTGGTCGGGGCTCTGGTACTCGGGCGGAGGATTTGTGGCGTCCTCGAGGTGTAGATGAAGGGGGTTGTGGTCGTGGGTCTCGTGCTGAGGTCCGACGATGTTGCTAGCTTCACCATTCTCTTCGTTCGGCACAAAGTGCGCCAGCGATATATCGGTTGAACTCCTGACTGGACCGGGGCTCGTCGGTGGAAGAATGCGGAAGTTGCCACTGCGTGTTCTCCCATGTTGGGGGTTCAGGCTGCTGGTCGGAGGGCGTGTACTATAGGAGCATGCTGTGACCGAATGGCTGTGTTGTCGACCTTGAGGATATGTAGCGCCGCCGTCGGTGCCCGTTTCCAACAGAATGCTACCCTGCTCAGAGCCGTACGGCGGCGGCGGCGCGAGGCTACCTGTAGCGGGGGCCAGACCCCATTTCTTGACATTGGCCTCGATGAAGACAAAACCGGCCTGGCCAAAGTTGACGTGGATCATGGTAGGACCGTTGGCACCGATGGCGGGGAAAAAGTTCTGTGACTTGAGACCGTGGACTACCTCCTCGAGCTTCTTGCCGTTGCGAGTAAAGAAGATGGCACCGGTTCGAGGGCGGTAACCCACGCCGACGACGTCGCCCTGCACCAGCGGGGGACCGTAGGGAGTCGCGCCAAAGGGCTGGTTGTAGCGGCGGGATCCGGTAGACTGGTACCCAACCGAGTACTTGTGGTAGCCTGGGAAACGAGAGTAAGCAGGTGACGGCGGCAAGAGGAGGACAAGAGGTGTGACAGGCACTCACCAGGTAACCGGAAGAGAGGATAAGGCTTGGTAGCCATGCCGATGCTGAGGAGGGTGGTCTCGGGCTTCTCGTATATCTTGGCCTCCCAGTAGTAGACGTCGTTTTGCTTGGGGACGGGAAGGTTGCTCATGACGGTGCATTCCGAATCAAAAAACTCAATCTCGGTGCGGGCCTCAACAAAACAGTTGGCGATCTCGAGCTCGGGCTCAAACTCCCAGGCGGAAACACCCTTTTCCTGGATGGCGAGATATTGCGATAACGAGATGTCAGTCTGCGCAGACTCTGGAGTGTTGGCAGTGACCCAGGCTGGTGCGGCGAACACGCGTCAGTAAGCATATTGTACGGAGGGCATGTGCAGGGCCCCGGGGAGGGCAGAGAGCCCGGCGACCTACCCTTTGCTCGTAGATATTCCTGGCGGGCCATGTCATCCATGACCTCGAGGGCCTCAGCCTCGTCACGCGCGAAAGCTTGCTCATCATCATACTCGCCGGGTCGACCGAGGCGATCGAGGATGATACGACCAGTACTTGCGCAGCCCGAAACCCAGAAGATGAAGATGACGAGGGCGATGAGGACGATGGAGCCAAAGGATGACACGAGGCCGATGACGACGCCTGTAAAGGCTGACGAGGGGGAGGAAGAGAACCCCATGATGGGTTTCGGTCGTCGAGAGACGAGGTCTCTTCTCTACCTTGGGTAGGTAGGGGTTCCAAAGATAAGGAATTGCGTTTGCTTCGAGTCGTATTGTATTCGTCGGGACAATCGGTCGGTCGGTCGGATACGGGGGGAACAAGCAAGTGACGACTCTTGGCGGACGGCGTCACCGCCGCGAATGGTGCATCCAAGAATCAATCGCGCGGCGAGGGAGGAGACGCTAGTCGCAACGAGCAGTACAGAGGAAAGGAGCGCCGGAAGGAGAGTAAGAGTATAGTGAGGGTGGAACAAAAGTGCGAGATGGCGACAAGGTGAGAAGGAGGAAGGAGGAGGAGAAATGACGAGAGGCGATGGGAGAGGGTGGTTGGTGGTTGGTTGGTGGGAATCTGGATGTGGAGGAGAAGCAGAAGAGACCCCGAGCGAGGAGGAGGAGGTGGAGGAGGAGGAGGCTCAGGCCTTCTTGGCCCACGCGATGTCGCCACACCTCACAGATAGTTGGCTTGGTCCTTGGAACAGGCAGGGGGTCTTACTCAAGGCAAGGGGACACACGACGCGACTGGCTGAGCCGTAGAGAATGGAAGAGAAACGAATAGGAGCGTCTGATTGATAAAGATGGGTTAACAGGATGGAAGAAAAATAAAAGTGCCTGTTGTTGTGCCTGTCAGCATGGAAACCAGGCCCTTGCTGATGCTGACGCCGATGGTGACGATTCCAGTCAGTCAGTGAGTGGGTGAGTGAGCGATGGTAGGTTCGGTTCCTGTCAGTGGACGCTTCCAGTGGATGGGACCCAGTGGCTTTTAGTGGGCTTCCGGGCGGAGTACCCACAACAAGCCCAGGTTCTGGAGGGGTTTCTGATGGACGGAACCGGCGGGAGCGGGCGTGGCGGTACTTTCATCATGTTAGCGTCAGACTGCATGATTTGTGTCGTTGTCTTAACGCTGCTTGTGGGGATGCAGGTACCCTCCTAAGCTTAGGTAGGTGCGCCCGACATGTCCGGATCGCCCCCAAGGCTGAGCAGGACGATCAAGTGGCTGTCCAGTCAAGGATTGGACAAGCGACGGAAGGATTCAAGTTCAAGCCTGCCTGCACGAGGCAGGACGTGACTTCCGTTCATGGGTCAAAACCCGTGACATCGTCATTCACCACCAATAGGTAAACACCATAGGCAGACTTCAAGATAGATACCTGGGGAGGTGAATACAATATTGCTCCCCCTTTACAATATCATCTTCCCCTTCTTCACAACAAAATAACAAACAACTGGCCATCGTCTCCCTCGGTCCGGCGGCTACGCGCTCCAGCTGAGGCGCTCCAGGTTTCACCTTTCTTAGCGCCGCATCCCGAATACTTGTTTGAACTACTATTTTCAGCTCTTCTGGCGATACGCGCCTCACTTGCATGAATGAGAGTGGTTGCACATCTTAATTAGAGCTGAGACACAAACTGATCTCCAAAGAAGAAAAAAAGTGAAGGAGACGAGGGGAAAAAAAAACACAGGTGAGACATGAATCTTTGTCGGAGCAACAAGGGGACCGGGCCGTGTCATGGCGGCAAGGGATGGGGATCATCGTCTTGCATGTTGGTCCTAGGGAGAGAACCCGTAACACAATGAAGTAATTTATTGGAGCTAGACATGATATTCAAGGGGTTTATGGGATTCAAGAGCTGCCAAAGTGAGTACGTAGTCTATAAGCAACTACAACTGACCGAGGGTCCGGATGAGTCCCCCCAGTCAACATCACCACTCCTCAACGACACACAAAACAGCATCAAGCTCCAATTAGTTAATCCTATAACGCCTTTATTCATTTACTGCATTGCCTATCTCGTATTCTAACAATCTCAAGACCTCCGTACCCGTGAAGCAAGCCGTAACCCATTCCCTACACTCATACATGACATGATAGTTGCTCATCGATGCGCGCAGTAGCAAAACCACATTAAACCAGTTCAATCTCCCTTCGCTCAGTCAACCTCCTCCTGTTTGCTCCGTCGGTATCCACGCTCCGCCCTTCTGGCCCGCCTCTCCTCCCTGGCCCGCTCCCTCTCCAGCTCCCGGAGCTCCGGCATGGGGTGGTGGTAGCTCTTGGTGCCGAGGTCGCTACTCGATTCACCAGTCGTCCGCGTCACCTGCGATCCGTCCAGGAGACTCTCGCTGGCCTGGGTCTCGGCGCGCGTGTAGCTCTCGGCTCGCTGGTAGCTAAAGTCCCGGCGAGCGGTCCGACCGGCCTCACGCAGTCGTCGAGCCTCAGCTCGCATGCGCTCCTGCTCACGGTCGGCGCGGCGGTCGGCGACGGAGTAGACCTTGCGGATACCGGCGTTGGGCTTCGTAGGCGTAGTTGTAGGCGTCGTCTGGCGGTCAGAGAGGAGGGTTGTAGAGACGTTTGACTCGGTGCCGGGGTTCGTAGATCCATCCCACTGCGAGCCTTCGCTCTCCTTGTTCAGGCCGCCCACGCGTGCAGGCCTCTCGTGTCGGTAGCTGCGGAGCTCCTTCTTGGCTGCGCGCTCGGCATCCTGATCCTCGACGCCATCCTCGCCCACAAAGCGGTGCAGGGGCTTCTTGCCCTTCTTGGCACGTTCGCGGTCTCGCTTCTCCTGCTTGCGGCGTCGCTTCTCACGCGAGACAATGTCGCTCGCTCCCGCCGTGACGCCGCTCAGTCCTGTGCTCTCAGTAATGACCGTCTGACCATCGTCGTCCACCACGTCCTTGTACACGCTGCCGCCACCCAGGTTCGTCGGTCGTGTTGCGTTGGAGAGGATCGTGCCGTTGGGGCCAGTCCGGCGGAGGACCGTGGACTTGTAGTCGTCCCAGTCCGTCTCCTTGAATTGGAAGCCGCCGTTCTTGGCCCAGAAGAAGAACCAGATGCCACCAGCGACGAAGAGGACGCCGAGGACTGCAAATAGGAAAAAGAAGCCGGCGTTGCTGATGTCGTGCGGGTCGAAAGAGCCCGAGTCCGGGTCGACAGAGGGCCTGTGTCTGTCGTTCTTCTTCTCGTCGTCCTTGTCGTCGCGGGTGAGCAGCACCTTGGTAGCCTCCATCACGTGGCCCGAGACCGTGGACAGGGCCTCGGCAGCACGCAGGCGGATGGGGGCGGGCGCCATGATGATTGTTGTTGGAATGCAAAAGTCTCGGTCGGAGACGAATGTGTGTTCAGGCTGGGCTTATGTCGCTGGAGCCCCAGCCGAGCTCAGAGGTGAGTGAGGGATATGACCAGGTACAGCTGTTATACCTGAGCTGAATGAAATTGTCGAGCCGATCGGTAGTAGCTTGCAATGCAAGTGTCGTGATGAGGTTTGGGCGAGAGTGTGGTTCTGGTAAGAAGTGAGGTGAACAGGAAGAGAGACGCGCAAGTGTCGACGTGTGAGAGCTTGTGCTTGGTTAACCCAGAAACGAGGCCCGAAAAACCTGTGGCTGGGGTGTTGCCCAAAGAGGTGGCTGGCGTGTCAATGGTTACCTCACTCAACACTCTAAAAACCCATCAAAGTGGCACGGGAAAACCTTTTCCATCAAGATAAAAAGATAAAGGTCCGATTCACGAAGATCAGAGTTTGAAGCTTGACTTCTTCCCTTGCATCCGCTCTGTGGTCGTCAAAATGTCTCTAGAGCAAGCCATCTCGAGCTCTAAAGAAATGACGTCGAAGTAAATAATCCGCTCACTGACCCAGCAACCACGGACTGCACGCCTTCCCGAGCAATCCAGGCCAATCAATGCCGTCCACGACCTTGGTGCTCCACCTCAGCCCGGGATGGGCCCACACCACGCCAAAGATAGGTCTTGTTGGACTCACCCCTATCCTTCCTAATTGCACACCCTCCGAATCTCTCATCCCGGAGACCCGAGACCAAAGCCCAGCCCAACCCACGCATCAAAGATACTGTACCGGCATCAAAACATGTGTCACACACGAGACAGGCAAGCCTCACATTGTCCGGCTGGACACCTACCAATGGGCCCAATCTTGCCTCATGGCCTAGTCTTGACCCTGTTCATGCTTCAGGAGCATGAGACTTCCCCTGTCCCGCCCAGCCCCTGATGCAATGCCCCAGGAGACTTCATGTCAATATCGCGATCATGACGGCATCTGGCCCGTACCATGGGGCTGGAAACGATATATCGCTAACTCTCTGACGGACCAGCGGATAGCAGGCTACCCAGCAAATCAATGCTATAACCTAATCACTCTCATGCATTGTGAGAATCGTGCATTAATCAACAACAATTATCAGATCGCTCGTGTATCAAGTGCGTTAGACTTGTGTATCCGAGACAAGGAGTTGCGAAACATATAACTTTCGTGCTAACATCAAACATTCCTACCCCCGCGATCCGTGGCAGCCATCCACACCTGAACAAATCACATTCCTTTGCAGCCGCCTCCTCCATCGTGCCCATTAATGTCCTTTACCCGGGCCTATGCCTCCTTTTAGTCCCCTTTTCCTTCATCCGTCCGTAACCCTGGTATCCTCCAAGCCGTGAACCAGACATGAGTAGGGAGGGGGGTAGACCAAAGCAGGTGCTGCATCGATCACCTACCCCTTCCAAGTCAAACTCCCACATGTTTCGAACAACACAATCGAGAAGCCAAAGGTCAAGGTCATGCCAGTTCGTAACAAATGATTATTCTCTGCAGGGCAACAGATGAAGGCGCGAACCTCCTTTGCCCGTACAATCTATCGTTCTGGTGACGGCGATGGAATAAGCGGTCCAGCCAAGTCAACTTCCTCCTCTTGCGCCATGCTCAACAATGCGATACGCTACTAAGCCGCACCCAGTGCCATCCATGGCTCACATAGCTTCCCCCAGGGACGCATGCAAGTCCGGTTGTAATAAACCAAAGAAATAACCCGGCAAGTCTGCAAACTTCCAAACTCACCCCAGCCCAATCCAGGGGACAGGGGACCATCAGAATGAACTGGGTAGCCCTAAACCTTCCGCCAAAGAAACGTGTCGGTCTAGCTCCCACCAAGTGATAATCTTCCCTTCCCACAGAAAGGGCCTCCCAGTATCCTTCGATACATGAACCAAACTTGGACACACTCCCTTCGAGTGTACGTGATTTCCAGGACAGGACGGCCTTCAAATAAGCGCTGTTGGTATGTGCGAACTGAGGCGGAAGAGGACGAGGCCGGGAAACATGCCGATCGTTCCATGTCCTTCCACCATCACCGCTTTTGGGTATCAACTTTTCCTGCGATGAGGCCAATGAGTGGGCTTCAACCCACAAACAAAACCATAGAGATACAGGCTCAACGAAAAATTCCATGCTCAAATGAGAAACCCAGGAGCTGCGCAGCACACCATGTCCACCAGAGACCCGTCTCGGACAAGGCCAGGATTAAAGGTGGACACTGCTGATTGCCGTCGCAGCCCAGGCACAAGGAAAAAAAGAGATGAGAAAAAAAGAGAAAAAAATCAAAAATAAAATCCAAAACATTGCACGCTGATCATCAACCGCATCATCTCATAAGAACAAATAATCATCAGTAAATGTAGTCGTCGTGGGCAAATGTCGGGTCGTATGGAGCATGGCTTGGGGTGTAGTTGCGGTGCGAGTCTGACTGGCTGGGAGCGCGAGCCCTGTAAGGGAGAGCCTTCTGTTCCGGCCGGCTCCTGACGTCCTCGATCTGGTAGATGGTGCTAGCCCGGTCACTACCAACCCGAGATCCGCCACTCCGGCTGGTGAAGGTGATCTCGCCTCCGTCGGCGCACTGGATCTCGGCACCCGGCACTCGTACGACGGCTGAGCCTGAGACTTTGATGGTGAGGTTGTCGGTGTCGCTGGATGAAGATCGAGTGAGACCAGTCGTGTTGCTTCGCTTATACTCGCTCTCATCGCGGCTACCGCTGCTTCTGCTCCGGGTCGAGCGGCTGCTGCCACCTGTTAGGCGGGGATTGCTGGCCTTGCGCAGGGTCTCGGCAGTCAGAGGCATGGCTGGGCCACCGTTGATGTCGTCCTGGTACCGTAAAGCGTCCATGTACTTGTCCTCGTCGAGGCTCACGCCACCACCGCCCAAGGCACGGTCAGGGCCGGGCCCGTAGAATGACTCTCTGCGAGGCCGGGCAGGCACGATGTCAACCCCAGGCTGCTGGTAGGCAACAGAGGGACGTCGAGTGCGGGCCAAGGTTGTGCGATGGTTGAAGTTGGGCTCAGGAGACATGTCTTGGAACAGGTCGGCGTTGCTTGCAAGATCGTCGTCATCGAAGCCTCGTTGATCAGCAAACCCGACACGGCTGCGAGTGGCGGGCGGCCGCGAGGGAGTTCGCGGCTTCGGCCGAGACAGCGCTTGCTGGGGAGGTGGTCGGAACGGAGTGGTTGGCGGCAAAGCGGACTTGGGTCGTGGGATACTCGCGGGCGGCGGCATGGCCCTGCGGTCCTCATCATTTTGTTGCTGATGCTTCTTGGATCGAGAGGGACGTCTCGCGAGGCGAGCGTCAGGCTCATCCTCAAACTCTTCCGGTGGATATCCATAGGCGGATGGTGGGGGTTGCTGCCGGAAACCAATGGAGGAAGCCGGTCGCTCAAAACGACCCCTGAGATGTGCACTTGCGGCCTGCGATGCCATGTCGAAGAACCCAGGACCGCCATGCTGGGAGCCAGGCGAGGGTGGCACGCCGACTACAGAAGGAGACTGTGCTCCATAGACAGGTGGTGGTGGAAAAGAGCCCGTAGGGAAGGACGGTTGAGAATGCTGAGCGTGGTGCCAGCCAGCGTGGGCAATCGGAGGCGTGCCGGCCTGGCCAGGGTAATAGCTGTTGGGTCGAGTCTGGGCGCGGGGACGACCTGAGACGGCAGGCTGCTGGATGCCGTAACACGAAGGATCTTCGACATGGCCTCTGCGGTACTGTTGAACAACAGGCTCAGTCCGAGTCTGGGTAAGAGATGTGGGCCGAGTCTTCCTGACAGGTTTGGGTTCACGCTCCTTGGCCGCTTTGGCTTCGGCGCGGACCTTTCGTTGCTGTTGCACGGCAGCTTCCTTTTGCTTCCGCTCCTTGCGACGTCGTTCCTTGTCGCGGTCCTCGCGGTCGGCGTTCCGGTGGGGACGTTCCTCTCTGCGAGGAGGGTGAGGGTAGTCGTCCGAGTCGGTCAAACCGTCGTCAGGCGGCGGATCGGATCTCCGGTTGGAGTACCGCTTTTCGCCGCGGGATTTGCCGGTGTTGGGACGCTCCTTGTATGAGGAGCTGACGGGAGCCTCCGAGACGGCATAGCGGCGGGTAGCCTCGATGCCCTCAACGTGAGAGCTGCCAGAATCCTCATCTGCATCCTCGACATAACATACGTGATGCTTCGACGACGACATTGTGGAGTTGGAGCACGGGGTGACGCGATCAGAGTTTGGTCGCCCGGTGGAAGCGTTTGATCAAAGAGGGGGGTCGTCGGTCTCCAGGAATGGCCGCACTAGGGCGGGACGGGACGGCGAGTCTATGCAATCACAATTGCGAGCGGTGAGAGTGTCGACGGCGGTGACGATATATGCAATCGCGTACGCGGTGCTTTAACGTCCCCTTTTGTCGAGTCGGGCGGCAGACATAGGAGAGTTGCCGGGTTCGTCGATGAGGGCAGCGCAAGCTGGAAGAGTCGCGGATAAAATATTGCTGCTGCTGAGAGGGTTGAAGAAGGCGGTGACGATTGTGGCATAGACTAGGGCGTGATGATGGAGACACTAGTAACGATGCCGATGAATGAAGCTGGAGATGGTCAAGATAATAAGCGATGCTCGACTTGAAGCGAGAGCAAGACGATTGAGACGAGGAATAAGAAGTATGTTTAAAAGACAAGGTATCGAATTGTCATGGGGGAAGGGAAGAAGAAGGAGGGGAGGAGGGGGAAGAGACGATGGGCATGGATGGACGGATGGTCTGTTTTTAATAAAAGTGGTGGTAATTTCAGGGCAGAGGGGGGGTGTGGGGGGCGTGAGCAATCCTGCCCACCCATCCACTCAAAGAC
>JABFEX010000977.1:0-28715 GCA_013623515.1 Fusarium illudens | reverse complement strand
ACCTCTTAAAGGGTATAAAATTGCTCTAACTATCCGTATGAGAGCCATTCCTTTTAACCCTGATAAGGTGATTGAGATTTAGTTGTGCTGCTAGATGGCTGATACTAGGTAGGATACTAGGATATGAAAAGGAAGCCTTTAAGTGAAGACGCAGGGTCTGATACTCCACTATAGGCCTTGAGAGTTTTGCGGAGACTTATCATTATGAAAGCCAGATAGGTAGTAATGAGCAGATATGCTATATTCTATTAGGTTGAATGGCCTTCCAGGGTAAGAGGCCATTGTGTTGAACTGAAGTCCAGCCCTTAGTAGATATCGACATTTTTTGATGCGAGATTTCATACATCCAGTCTCGTCTCGTTTGAGCAGCTGCACAAAACTATCTATTGTCTGATGGAGTGCAAGAATCGATACTGCCAATGATCATTCGTGGATGACTGTGAACCTCGGGTCCCATTCCGTGGAATTGAGGGCCAGTCCAACGTGCTTGTAGCCATAGCTAGGGTCACACCTTGCGTGAGCATCCATGGGCAAAGATAATATAGTGATGGGCTTTCCTATACTCTCAAAGAAGAAGGATTATTGGCGTGTCCATGGAATCATGGATGATACATACCGCGGGTCCGGATCGGTCAGTTAAGCTCGGAGCGAAATATACCGACATGGAGACCATGTTTTGAGCCCTGGCATGGGGATTTGCCGCCTTACTTTCTATTGATGAGTGACCTGAACGAAGTGCCCGCATGCATCGACTCCAGTTGATCCTTGACGGGGAATGTTCTGGCAAGTATCTTCGACCCTTTCGCACCTGGTCTGTCAGCCAGTTCAAGACACCCGCAGTCCCGTCTCATAGCCTGGACCATAGTGTCGTCCATATTAGAAGATATCTCCAGTTTGAGGCTCACCCGTCAATATCGGAAACTCCAACCTCAAGCTCACCAAATCCCGGCAAAAAACATTCATAGGTGGAGCAACCGGCTTCTCTGCCGATGACAAGGCGTCGCCGAAAGACCAGATGACCCGGTGGGGAACCTCCGGGGCAATGCCGACGGCATCTGGGCGATAAAGGAACCGGAAGCTAAGCAACGGCAACCCCAGAGACATAAAATCAAACAAGGCTCTTCGACCGTGCCTCAGGGTCAAAGTCAAAGGCGCAATCCTGTGATGCAAGGAACGTTTTCCCCAGGTTTGGCAACTCTCAGAAACCTATCAAGGTCTTCTTTACTCCGTACCTACCAAAGACCTCTCGGCTACCGCGCTTGGTATAGCTTGTCCGATCCGGGGTAGGCAGGCGGGCGAGCAGGGAGGCTGGGAGTGGCAAAGAAGCGGGGGAAGGCGTCAACAGGTGGTGGGGAAGATTCGTCTCGACTTGGATTCTTCGGCTACGCTAACTCAGTCGACAAGAGTGAGGGGAAACAGCATGCAACTTTACAGGCCGGTCCAACCAGCGGGGGCGGAACTACGATGATGGCGGCGATATCGGCTGGCATCCCGAACGCCCTATCTCCATGCGCAACAAAAAGGGTCGGAAACCAATTGCGACAAGGACATAAATCCCCTCGTTGACCCTCCCCCGAACCTCTCTTGTTGTCGTTCGGTATCCTTTCTTTACGGCCTTGTCACAGAGCATCATGGCTGACACTACACGACCTGTCCTAATCCTCGGCGCAGGCTGCTTTGGCCTAGCGACAGCATACCACCTGGCCCAGAATGGTTACTCAGACATTACCGTCCTAGAAAAGGACCACGAGGTCCCCAGTCGCTTCTCAGCAGCCAACGATCTCAACAAAGTGATCCGGGCGGAGTATGCCGACCCCTTCTACACGGAGCTGGCTCTGGTGAGTTTGTTGCATTGCCTTGGCCATTTGTAAGATACTAATACACTTGACTAGGAAGCCATTCGGAAATGGCAGACCGACCCGTTGTACACCCCACACTATCACGAAACGGGCTTCCTCAACGTTGGCTCCAACAACGCGCCCGACCAGACGAAACGAGTTCTCGAGAGCTATTATGCCTCTGTGCGAGACAATCCTGCCTTCAATGGCAAGGTGCAGCGCGTAAACGGGAATGCCGACATCAAGAAGCTGGTCCCGGCATTTCATCATGTGCAACGCTGGGCTGGCTACCACAACAAGCTGGCTGGCTACGGCCACTCTGCCAACGCATTGAGTGCAGTGTACGCAGAGTGCGTCAAGTTGGGTGTCAAGTTCCAGCTTGGTAGCCAGAAGGGAGAAGTCGAATCGCTGCTCTACGCCTCGAGCCGAGACGGCACCAAGTGTGTAGGAGCAAAGACTCGAGAGGGTCGAGTCTATCTTGCCGAAAAGACTATCGTGGCTTTGGGCGCCGACGCCTCCAACCTCATTCCCCGCATGGGCAAGCAAATGACAGGTCGATGCTGGGGTGTCGCACACATTCAGCTTACGCCTGAGGAGGCCGACGCGTTGAGAGGTATTCCCGTCACCAACGTGCGGGATCTTGCCTTCTTCTTCGAGCCGGACAAGACAACCAACAAGCTCAAGTTCTGTCACATGGGAGGCGCTTACACCAACTACGCCTGGTCCAAGGATGGCCTCTCAATCCCCTACTCTGAGCTCTCAGAATCGCAGTTCATCCCCGAGGAGGACGAGGTGCATATCCGGAAACTCCTTAGGGAGGTTTTCCCACAACTTGCGGACCGTCCGTTGATTGATAAGCATCTATGTTGGTTCGCCGACACGGATGACTCGGACTACATCATTGACTTTGTGCCTGGAACCGACTCTTCACTGGTTGTCCTTTCTGGTGACTCGGGGCATGGCTTCAAGATGCTTCCCATATTCGGACAGTGGGTTCAGAGGCTATTGGTTGAGGAGAGGCAGTCAGAGCCCAAGTGGCAGTGGAAGATGACGAAGCCCAAGGAGACGGCCGCTTGGCGCAGCAGTGGGAGCCAGGAACTTGCAAGCGTAGCTCGTGCCAAGTTGTAATTTCATTTTTCGTTAATATCTACAAAATAGACCAGATGCTCTCTTGCAAGACTTTACCTTCCACCAAGTGCCATTGAATAGTCATGCAACGGTCGCCAAAAGGCTGCACTAGTTCTCTGACAACTCCAATATCGTTGACAGCCTTGCAAAAAGTTCCCTTGGCCTATGGCTTGGCCTTGCGCACTAACTAACCAAAAGAATGCGGAAACTATAGACAGTTTCCCCTTCCAGAATTATGAGAAGGTTCTTCACCAAACCAAAGATCATGCCCTAGTACTATCGCAGCTTACCGAGGAGAAATGAGCCAGAATCCTGAATTGGTGTTAATCTGGACTCTTCTCTTCTCGTTGAGACAGACTATCAGCCGCAACAGTAAAGAACACGATTTTCAACACAAAATTGGCATTAAACGATGTTATGCTGTAAGCTATTTAGTTTTAGAAAAGTACAGAAAGGATTTTATCAGATCAATCCAACTCCCCAGCTTAGACACTCGTGCTCGTAATGTCTACCTAGGTATATTACATTCATTTCAGCGGCTCTAATGTCGTCCTCTACATCCATTCTCGGGTATTTTCTCAGTTCTAGAGCTTGGCCTTCTTGGAGTAGTGCAGGATCAGGGGGTTCAAGAAAGCTGTCAACCTGAACAAGCCGATTTTTCAGATTACCCAAGTCGTTGTTAGTCCAGTGCATTCGCACAACAAACTCGACCGAAGTTTCACTGGCTACTTGCTTAGTAGAAGAGCAAGTGATTCTCGCACTCCCAGTTGATAACATTGTGCCAACATACCCAGGCAGTCAGAGCGTCGATTTTGTCCACGGCAGCTGTTGCATGCGAAGTCATTAGTCAACGCCACCTGGTAAGTCAAGGTCGAGTCGACCAAGACAAATCTGGAACAACATGTATCAATATGTTCTTGAGGTCCGTGGAGCCATGCCTGGCCCCATTTTCCCGTGGAGCAGGATGATGATACCTACCTAGGTACACCGGCTTCCATTCAACATTCCATTCGTTTGCTCGGCCCGAGAGACCAAAGCGGCCAAGTATTGTTGCACAATCACTTCTCAGAAAGCGCATTACAAATCGAAGCTGTTCGAATTGCAGGCCATGAGAGGAGGATTCTTACAAATCCTTGCCTGCACACCATCTTATGCCTTGTGGAGGGGTAGACAAGCCTATCCCATTGCAGTCAAGATCATTACATGGCGCCATTTTCAGTGATAAACACTGGCCAGGCCCAAATGTTGCAATGAGTTTTGCATATCGCATCGGAAGTGATAACCAATGAGATCCGGCCCAAACCAGGTTGGTCATCGTGTGCCATTATGGCGAGATGGGCTCGATTGGGAAACCCGGCGACCGATGCAACGGCGGCTATGTCATAAATAGGCGTATGTTTGGCCATGAAATACGACGATCAAACACATCTCCATATTCCTTCAACTGGCACTCAAATCAACAATCAGCCCCTTCACATCATGGTCCCTGCTCCAATTGATCCCAGCATCAAAGATGTTGCCGAGCCAATCAAGAACTCTCTCAAGCTGCCAGCGTCAGCCAGGGAGAGGCTTGAAAAGGCAGGTGTAGACTTGTCTCAAGGCTACCCCTATCGTCCTTCGCGTCCGCTGTTTCTGCAAGACGTCTACAAGATTCGTGATCAGCCTCGCGACTATGTCGACGCAGGAGCTAGGGCAGACAAGTCAAAGAAGAACCTCTTCTCCGCGGCGACAAAGGTCACCGACCTGACTGCCCATATCGGAACCGAGATCGAGGGCTTGCAGTTGAAGGATCTCACGAACCAGCAGCGTGATGAACTCGCATTGTTAATTGCCGAACGAAGCGTCGTCTTCTTCCGAGACCAAGACCTCAGCCCTCAGCAGCAGAAGGAGCTTGGCGAGTGGTACGGAGAGGTCGAGGTTCATGTGAGTATTTGACAGCCCTGCGTTGGCACATTTGGGTTGAAAACAGCCTGACTTTTCATTCTAGCCTCAAGTTGCTCAAGTTCCTGGGCTTCCGGGCGTCTCTATCATTTGGCCTGATCTTCAAGCCACTGAACGTCCCGCGACCTTTCGCCAGCCTGGAGGTGCATCGAGATGGCATACAGATCTCGTTCACGAGCGTCAGCCCGCTGGAATCACTCATCTGCACAATGACACAGTTCCCACTGTTGGCGGAGACACGCTGTCAGTTTCTTTATTACTCCCACGGGAGGACGCAAAGCTAACCATTTGACAGCTGGGCCAGTGGATACGCTGCCTACGAGAAGCTGTCGCCAGAGTTCCGCAAGATCATTGATGGAAGGTCTGCCGTGTATCGATCTGCGCACCCATACCTAGACCGCGATGATCCCGAAGCCGGCCCCAAGTACATCGAACGTGTTCACCCCTTGGTTCGGGTTCATCCTGCAACAGGCTGGAAGGCCCTTTGGGTTAACCGAGCCATGACAGACAGGATTGTGGGACTTGATAAAGCTGAGAGTGACGTTATTCTCGGATATCTTTACGATGTCTACGAGAAGAACATCGACATTCAGTTGCGCTGGCGATGGACACCTCGAACTTCCGTCCTCTGGGACAACCGGTACGTGATGTGATCCAACACGTGAGGAAGCCAGGGTTCTGACGTTTACAGCATTACCATTCACAACGCCAGCTGGGACTACAATGGCAAGGAACCTCGACATGGAACCAGAGTGACATCTTTGGCTGAAAAGCCTTACTTTGATGCCGCAGCACCTACACGGCGAGAGGCTCTGGGGCTGCTTGGGGATAGCGAGAAGGAGGAACTTGAAGCCTCCAAGTAGTCATCATCAGCACATACCAAAGAAAGTCGATTCAATTTTTTTTGTTGTTTCCAATGACGAGACTGTCAGCCACAATAAAGTCGATTCAAGAGCTGCATAACTTAGCAAGTGACTATTTGTTACAGGAGTAACCGATTACTTGTAAGGCAGCTCAGGGTAGCTCAGGCAATGGCGTGCCAATTGTCAAAGTTGACAGAATACTGCTCTCACGATGGACTGCTGTTATGATATACCTACTTGAAGCCCCCAGCGACTTGAATGCCCATAAGTGACAGCTCGGGCTATGGGTAGTCACCGTAGAGAGAGTTAACATCCAATTAAGTGTCCAACCAAGATCGACTGGCAGGCAAAAATGGTGAACATCCTGAAGCCTACTGAGGAATATATCTTAACAAGATCATCTTTGCCCACAGACCGCGGACCGATCTACCACCCAAGAATCTGCCCAGGAGATACAAACCTCATCTTCCTCAGTCAGATCAAGTTGAGTTTGGCTTCCCAGAAGAACGAGTTTTATTATGGCTCTAACCGGGGACTCAATATCTTGCTATCCAGCGAAGCAAGTCTCGGTAGATAACCTGTCATTTGAAACGTGATGCTGGATCATGTTATAGTCGCTCTCCATTGATCAGCTACCTTTTCTTACTTCCACAGCTCCGTTACTCATGATGAGTACTGAACTGTAAAAGTCTGTGTTTGTAAAATTGCCCTCTCACTGTGATCGTCCCGTAACCCATCGGCATTTGCGGTACCAGCCACGACCGTCCCCCCATTTTTGTTCCCATCATCAGAGAATCTCGCCAGCTCAGTGGCATTATCCTCAGGAAACTGCGCATACTGACTACGCCCTTTGCGCACTCGACTGAGCGTGTTGCTCTGCTGCTGCTGGCCGTAGGAAGTTGTCCCGTAGCGAGAGCCTCCCGATGATCCCACGATACGGGGCATAAAGTGCTTGAAGAACTTGCGCAGGGTCGGCATGGAGCCACATATGACAAATAGGTTGGCTTCAATGAATCTGTGGCTGTCAGCATCGTCGCGCAGGTCAGCGACCGAAATCTGACCTACGTCCATATGTTGGCGGGTGCAGAGTCCCAGGAGGGATCTGTACTAGCCAGCACTGCTGGCAGATATGCCAGTCTGGTCACTGATGTGGCAACAGTTCTATAATAATTAGTAAAGACTTGCAAGGTTCTGGAACCACTTACAAGGACCCAATCGCAAAGACCACAATGGCTCCAAATTTTTGGACCTTGGGCATGTGCAGGTTATAGACCATGGGGATCGGCAACAAGAACAGTATCACGTCGGTGGCAATGTTTGACACGGCTGTAGCCATGTATAGAATAGCCACATCAGTACATGAGCCGCCATCTACCTTGAAGTCGAAAGCCTTGCGGGGAGGGTTGCAAAGGAACCACATCATGAAGGTAATTATGGCGGTGTAGGCCGTGACGATGGCAATAGTAAGCCAAACTGCGATCCGGAACCATCTTTGAGGAGAGAGGTGGAGGTAGAAAGAGAGGAGAGACAGCTTAATGAAGCCATTGCAAAGCTGGTAGATGGGTCCGCAGAGATAGCTTATCTAGACTTGTCGTCAGGTCTGGGCTGGACACGAAGGAATACAGCCAAGGTTACTGACCAAAGAGTAGCGTTGGAAATCTGCAAGGCTCATCTCCCAGCTGTGAGCACACATACCACCTTCTACGATGGAAGCTGCAGAGTTGGTGTTAGCCCAGTCAAGTGGCCAAGGAAGCACGGGGGACTTACCAATCAGCAAAGCTTGGGTCAGGACAGAAGCCAGCTATCAAGAGTCAGAAACAGGATCTGCTTGGTATCATAGACATCAAGGAATGAGTTAACCAGCCGAGAAACATGAATCCTAGAATCAAGTCAACCTCTCTGTCACCATACTCCCAGTTGTATCACGTACCATCATCAATCTGCAACCCCTTGGACAGAAAGATCTTGGTGTAATATCTCTGCAACAGGGCAATCAGGGCCAGTGGGGCACCGAATCCAAAGATCAAATAAACGGTATTGGGTTTTAATGCCGTCATGTATTGATAATTGTGTCTTTTGCTATTGTGGCTGACAGTCTCGTCATTGGAAATAACAATACTTAGCCTATAGGCTTAATCCCTAAAGCTATAGGTACCTATTTTACCTATTTAGCTAAAATGGGTACCTATGGGCTGGGTACCCGTGGGCATTTTAAGCCTTACTCGAGTCTCTTCCCTTGTTGAAATGAAGTTCTCTCTTGCCAGTATCGCCCTGTTGGGCGTATGCGCGTCAGCTGCGGCTACGCACGATTCATGCCCATGTGTGAGTCTTCTCCGCTGCCTTCAAGCCTCTCAAGTTTCCCACTGACGAGAAGAACAAAGTGTTCTGCCCTCGCCGCTATTCCCCAGCTCAAGGGAAATATCTATGTTGCCGGGAGCAACGAATACGATGCCCGTTTGAAGACCTACTACTCAGCCAACGCCGCCCTCGAACCTTGGTGCATGGTCCTCCCCGAGACTACACAAGACGTTTCCAAGATTTCCAAGGTTATTTCCAGCAAGAAATGCCCATTTGGCATACGCAGTGGTGCACACTCTGCATGGAAGGGCTCCAACGGAGTTGAAGATGGCATCACCATCGATTTCAGTACAAAGATCTGCGCCCTACTCCCTTTCATCACGACTAACCTATCCGAGGCTACATGAACGCTACAACGTACGACCCCAAAAAGAAGATTGCTTCGATCCAGCCCGGCTCCAACTGGGGCCTTGTTTACGAGTCGCTCAACAAATATGGCGTCGCGGCTGTCGGCGGTCGTGCTTCTGTCGTTGGTGTTGGTGGTTTCACCACTGGCGGAGGAGTAGGTGTTCATTCACGACTGCTTCAGCACGCGTTGACATGCGTCGACTTCTAACTGTTCTTGTAGTATTCATTCCATTCGAACGCCCGTGGCTTTGCTTGCGACGTCGTTGCCAACTTTGAGGTCGTTCTTGCTGACGGCCGTATCGTCAATGCCAATAAGAACAAGAACAGTGATCTATGGAAGGCCCTCAAGGGCGGCTCTGGAAACCTTGGGTTTGTGACTCGAGTCGACCAATGCAAGTTCTTTTTCTTCCATCTCGTCTTGAGTATTTGTTTCTTCCAGTGCTAACACGGGGCATTCGATAGACGTTGTTGACTCAAACAAGCTTTGGGGAGGCTTTGTTAGCTTCGACCTGTCACAACGCGATCATGTTTTCGAGTCATACATCAACTTTGCCGAAAATATGGACCTTGATCCTGCCTCTCAGCTCATTGTGTCTGTCCAATACAACGGAAAGGAGCGTATCCTTATCTCGATCGTCTCCAACTCTGACGCCATTCCTGCTGCTCCGGCCTTTGACGACTTTCTCTCTCTCCCCAACGTTTCCAACACCCTGACCACCGGCAAGATTGCGGACCTTGTCCCTCAGTTCACAGGCCCTACGCCCCTGGGCCTTTAGTACGTTCTTGTAGAGACAGCCTGTCAACGTATACTGACCTGGTTCCAGTGCCAACTGGATGACTGGCATGGCGACGAATGATGTCCGCGTCATGAAATTCGTCGATGAAAAACATGCCGAGTACGCCGAAAAGATAAAGGCGGCAGCCCCCGGCTCCGACTTTAGCGTCCTCGTCCAGTTCCAGCCATTCACTGAGTCTATGGTGGCTCACTCCCGCAAGGCCGGTGGTAATATTCTCGGCCTCGAGGATATCGTCGCCGATGGTCCTGCTCTCAATTGGCTCATCGCTGTCACCGTGGACACGGCTGAGAACCAGAAAAAGATTGCTCCCTTGGCGCTGGAATACAGGGACGCCATCAACAAATATGCCACCAGCATTGGCTCCAACAAGAACTGGGAGTACCTCAACTACGCCCTGGGCGACCAGAACCCAATCAAGTATTATGGATCTGAGTCTGTTCGATATCTTCAGGCCGCCTCCAAGAAGTACGATCCTCAAGGAGTATTTCAGAAGTTAAGGGCCTCTGGATTCAAGATTCCTCGTAAGCAGTGACTTGCCCCGAATGAGAGAGGTTCTCATCTGGAAAGACGTATGCTTGCAGATTAGATACCTACTACCGATAGACTAGACCATCTTCTATTCGCAGAGATATTCACTTCACTCACAGTCGCCTCCCATAGCTCTCAAGGCTCATATTCCTCTGGTGGGCTCAGTCTGATATCGATGACGGCGCCGTACTGAACATGCCCGCAAGCATCCTGGCTGATTAGCTCAACTCAAACTCGCCTGGTGAGGAGTCGTTGCTGGCAATAATTCCGTTCGCTGCCGATATCTCCGCGATAGCTCCGCGAGATCTTCACTCCATGATTCAGCCTAAACACGGCTTTGTTGATGCCTATTTATTTGCAATTATTGTCCTGTTTTCTTCCCGTTCTTTTTCTTAAACTCTGAAATACCTTCTTCTGGGTCTCCTTCATTTCCTCTGGAATGGCTACCGGGATCAAGACCACGTCAAACAGTGACGTCCCAGCCGGGACTGAACTCGCAACCATGACCACCGCTCAACCAGATCCATATCTCGTTGCTTTTGACGATTTGGATACCGATAACCCCAAGAACTGGCCAGAAAGACGCAAATGGACGGTAACCAATGTCCTCTCGGTGACTGGTTTCAACCGGATTCTTATGTCGACTGTCATGGCTCCTGCACTCTCCTTGATTGCTGCGGACTTGCAAATGAGCTCGACCGAGTCTGTCATGGCTCTGAGTATCTACTTGCTGGCAGCTGCTTTCGGTCCGCTTGTGATTGGACCGCTGTCCGAAGTGTACGGCCGCAACGTTATCCTTCACACCTCCAACATTTGGTTCCTTGTATGGAACATCGCCTGTGGCTTTGCAAGCTCAAAAGAGCTGCTCATTGCTGCCAGGTTCCTGGCTGGCTTTGGGGCCAGCGCCATCTACGCCCTTGGGGGTGGAGTACTGGGCGATATATGGCGTCCAGAGGAGCGTGGGAGATCTCTTGGCTGGTTTCTTCTGGTTCCTCTGCTGGGGGCCGCAGTTGGTAAGGCTCATGGGCTGCGCCTCTATCAATCCCATGCTGACTCTACTTATAGGCCCCATCGTCGGTGGCTTCATGACTTATCGCGTCTCCTGGAGGTGGATGTTCTGGTCAACCTCCATCTTCCAATCTGCCATGGCTGTCCTTTCGCTGACGAGCTTCCGGGAGACCTTTGCCCCGGCAATTCTTGAACAACGAGCCAAGAAGCTACGAAAAGAAACCGGTGCCCCTTACTATACACTGGAAGGACGACGCCAGAGTCTGTCAGGTCTTGCTACAGTTCTTGGTCAAGCTTTAAGTCGCCCGGTACGGCTTCTTGCGTTCCATCCCATCATTCAAGTATCGGCCATCATCTCCGCCATCAGCTACGGGTTGCTGTACATTGTTCTTTCAAGCTTTGCAGACCTTTGGATCCACCATTACCACCAGTCCGTCGAGATCAGCGGCCTCCACTACATTTCTTGCATGCTCGGAGAGCTTGCCGGGGCTCAGCTTGCTGGACCTTTGATGGACCATTTGTTCCACCGAATGAAACGCCGTACTGATGGACAACATGTTCCAGAGTATCGAATCCCACTTATCCTGCCTGGTGCTCTCCTGGCGCCCCTTGGCTTCATTGTCTATGGGTGGTGCGCTCAGTACAGGGTTCACTGGGCTTGGGTTAACGTTGGCATGTTTTTGACAGCCTTCGGTATGCAGATTGCAGGTATGCCCATGCAGGCATACACTATCGATGCTTATCCAGACCATACATCCAGTGCCATGGCGGCAACACAGTTCCTCAGAAGCTTGACTGCATTCTTATTCCCCCTGTTTACTCCAAAGATGTACTCGGTGCTGGGTTATGGATGGGGAAACAACACCATGGCTTTTGCAAGACTGTTCTTTGGAATTCCAGCACCGCTTCTAATGTGGAGGTATGGAGCGAGGTTGCGGGCACGGGCGACTTCGAGCTCCTAGACACCACCAACAAACCCCTGTTGCTGCTCAGTAGCACTTGATGCCAAAGGAGCTTTGCACTGTGAATGAGATCCATAGTTATATTCACTATAGATCATAGAAAATCCAGTGTCGGCTTAACATCCATACGCCATTCATTCCTATGATCCCTTACTCTCTTCTGGCGAATGTATCTTGAATGCCGGTCTTCTTACTGCCCTTCAGCGATCCTGACTTGCATTTTCGGGAGAATTTTCAATCTCAAGGCCGCTGGGCATCACCATTTGCCCAAGGAGGCCAATCCTATCGGTTCATCTCACACTTGGGGGTCAGCCTCGAGCCATTGGATGAAGAGAAGTTTCACCAGGTAGCCCAGCTGAACTGTTCCAAGACATTGAGGGTCGCTTCGTTTTAGAGTGAACTTTTTCAGAGACTATCTATCTCCAGAGTGGCGAGTCAGAGAGCTTCCGTCGGCTATTTAATCAAGCTATGCCTGAATCATTGGCATCTTCATCTCTTCCATCCCATCATCCCCTACGATTTATTCATTCCTCCTCTCTGCTTCCATCTGCTCTCTTTCTTCAAGGGTCAAGTCACTCTTGGCCCGTCCGACGTTGATAAATGACAAGATCAGCAACGCCACTCCTGACGTGCCGACACCAAGCCAGAGCCCAACCTGGTAGCTCTCCCGTAGGTTGGGGCGTGCTGTCTGTCCGACGGCCACATCGGCAAAACCGAGAAAGAAACTGATTCCCAGAAACAGTGTGCTGTTTATCAGTGCTCCCGCAAGACCTTGGCGTCGCGCAGGTAGATTCGTGGTGATGAAAACGTTGCTGACGGTAAAGGTAATATCGATGCCAATCGTGGACGCAACCATGGCCGGCAGGACCCAAGCCCAATAATTCGGGTCTTCTGGCATAAGAGCGAAAAGAAGGCAGCAGACCACGTAACCCGTTCCGGAGAGTATAAGTAGAATACGACCAGGAAGTCGGTGGAGAAGCAGCCCTCCCACCGTGCCAAGGAGAAGGCCGCCGACAATCATCGGAACGTACCATAGAGCGGTCCGCAGAGGAGAGACCTCAAGTACAAGCTCAATGTAGAAGCTGCTATAGAGCAGAAAGATTCCAAAGCTTCCGTAGGCGAAGAAGAGGGCCACAACAAGGGCCGTCATGTATGGCGGCGAGAAGAGATCAGCCGGGAGGAGGGGGTTTCGAGCAACCCATCCTTCAAGATATACTGCCGCAGCGAGAAAACCTACGCTAGCAATAATAGTGGCAATAATCTGAGGACTGGCCCAGCCCTTTGGCGCTTGCGAGCTATCGGTGATGGCGTATACCAGAAGGATAAGACCTGGAACAATAGTCACCACGCCTAACCAGTCCATTCCGAGGCCGCCAGGAGGCTGTTTAGTAAAGTCATTTGGAATAGAGAAGAATCCGGCAACGAATATGACGACCAGGATAATTGCTCCGATCCAAAAGTACCATTCCCAGGATAAAAAGTCGCCTGCAATGCCTCCAACGAGGATGCCGATAAAGAACCCAAGCGGAGCAAAGGCACCATAGATAGCAAAAACGAGATTCTTCCGCGGCCCTGGACGGTATGTCTTGCCAAGTAGCGTAATGCCAGCGGGTAAAAAGGCCGCTGCTCCTATCCCCTGCAAAGCCCGGCAGATAATAAGCATGATGTAGTTGTGGCTGAAGCCAGCAACCAGACACCAGACTGACATCCATGCGAGCCCGCTGTTGAAGATAATATAGGCGCCATGCATATCACTCAGTCGGCCCAGGGGAAGCAGGAATGCGCCAGTAACGAGGGAGAAGACGCTCGACGGCCACGTTCGCGATGCCTCGGGGATTTCGAGCTCAATGGCCAGAGGCGGGAGGATGATGTGGAATCCCGAGACGAAGAACTCCTATTTTCCAGTCAGCATCTTCAAAGAAACAGGGGATTGATAGGGGGCTTGGCACGTACAGCCATTGCCATTGAGCCTAGCAGTGAGAATATGAAGCCCATCTCGGCCCAGAAGGTGGCAAAAGCCGCCGGCCGCTGCCGACCCAGCTTTTCAACATCGATAATAGCATTGGGCGTTGTGGACTCGGGGTCCTCGCTTTCAACGGCAATTTGTCCGTGGGTCATGTTCAAGATTGGGCCAAGAGCAAGAGCGAATAAAAGACAAGCGAACAGAAATAGTCGAGGTTGGATAGATGCCTATCGTCGATTGATGTTGACCATCCTGAGCCGGCGCAGTGTTGAGTAGGTATTATAAGGTGAAAAATGCATTCAGGAGAACAAAAAGAGGTTTAAGAATTAGGCCAGGGTGACCCTTGATTCTTATGCCACAAGGTTCTGCAAACTCTGACATCATGAGAGTTCATCTTGGCAAACCGTCCCCTCCAGCAACAAACCCCACCCACATCATGCAGGCTTTGAGATTGGGCTGCCACTACGAGCATGATCTGGGCTCGAGATAAGATTTTAAACTCATGACCTCTTACGATTGGCTTGACCGCACTGCGGTGAACGATGGTGCCAACCGCTAGCGACGATGTCCGCATGGCAACTCGACAAAGTTACGTGGGGTATTTTTGATGCCTCTGCAGGACATGGGATTTTATCTTCCTGATTCAGCCTAGCGTCTCCACACCTCTCTGTCAGTGAAGCATTTGTCATCCATGGCTGGGCTGAGGGTTGCGGTTCGAGTTGTTAGCAGCAAGGTACTCCACGCTTGAAACTGTGTGCTCAGGAACAAGCTTTCCATCTGTTAAATATGCCAAGCTGGCCTCTGAGTCGCTCAGCATTCGGTTGGTTCCCGCAGATTCCGCTCAGCTGATAGCTCTCTGCATTCCAGCCACCCACTGGGTTTCTCGTATAATTACAACTCAAAGGACAAGTCAGTTACCGGGTCGATCAACGAGTGCACGTTTGTCAATTGCCGAGGAACCGTTGATCGTAGTCACTGCTTCAATCCAATTATCCCTCCTACCTACGCCAAGGGTCCTTACCGCCCCGTTTATTAACCAGCAAGTCCATTACCATGTCAGTTGTTGGGTGCATATCTCTGCAAACAAGGCCCCTCTAGCCGCGCATCGACCTAGTTAAATTTGCCCTCGTCGCCCCCTCTGTCTGGGCCGCCGCGTATGGACCCCCAGCGCCCCTCCAGCAAAGCATGCCACAACTGCCGCTACAGCAGGCTACGGTGCGATCGTTCAGTTCCAGCATGTCGCAAGTGCACTACTGCAGATAAGGAATGTCTCGGCTACGGGAAGCTGTATAGATGGACAGGTGCAGTGGCCAGCCGGGGCAAGCTAGCCGGTAATAAGTTGCCTGTGTTAGAGGATTCAACAACGCTTGCCAAGGGGTCTACGATCAAGTATAGAAGCACGGCAACGAGAGATGCGGTTGTTTATGCAAATACACGACCATGTTTCGCTCACGCTCAAGTTTCAGCATTTCCTAGCCCAAGCAACCAGGCGGTTCCTTGGGTTTTAGTTGACCCCATGTTCCAGGATGTGAACCCTGTTGAACGCCAGTATCTATCATATTGTTAGTTTCCCTTGACGGACGATATATATCGTCACCGCTAAGTTCAAGCTAACATCGCAAAGTCACAACTCGACTTTGTCCAGATCTAGTGGCTATAGACCTACCAGGTCAAAACCCCTTTTACGAGTTGGTTCCTTTGAGCAGAGCACATCCACTCCTACGACACATTGTTGTAGCTGCCTCGGCAACTCACATGTCCAATTTCCTAAAGCCTCGAACCCATATTCAACTCAACCGGTCGCAGCTTGCAAGTCACCATACACTAGCAGCATCTCGACGTGCCACGGCGGATGCCTTGATTGCCAAGCAGAAAGGACTCGAAGCACTTCGCCTGGCGATTGAGGACTCCAATGCTGTTGAGAGCGATATTTTGTTGACGGCGGCTCATTTCTTCATCACCCTGGAACTCATCGAGTCTGGGAAGCATGGCTGGAGAGCTCACCTTGAAGGAAGTGGCAACGTGCTCAGGCATCTTCAACCAGGAGGCTATTCGAACAGGATGCTAAGAGACTTCATCATGGCCGACTGCTACATGTAAGTTGAGTCCACAGGGGCACTAACTCTCGACTGACATTGTTGAAGCTGTTATATCTTTGCATCGACAGTTGTGAACGGGCTGGCCTCTTCATCCTCCTTTTACGCTGCTCAAGCTCCATCAGTCATACGCTTTGCGTCCAACAACAGCTACATCTGCTGCCCCGCCGAGATCTTACAGATCGTGTTGGCTGTGGCACGGCTCTCAAACGAGCAAGGCGATGACAACGTTTCCAGTGCGAGGGTAACTGAAGCAGGGATGGGATATATGAACAGTGCCATATCGTACGACCTACTTGCTTGGGCGCGCGATATCAAGAATGTGGCACATGGTCGACAGGTTACAGAGATTCGGAGCCGCACACACGCCGGGCGTGCCCATCAGTTGGCATGTTGCTTATACATTCTATACGCGGTCCCCTCTGTTAGAGACCGCTTACCTCCAGACACCGAGCAAACCTTGGAGGAAAACCTCTTTCTCCAGCTGCTATCGATAACTGACGAGGATCCGAGCTTCAAGACATCGCCGTGGCCAACATTTATAGCCGGAGCTCAAGCGCGAGACCCAGAGAGGCAAGCCTGGATCCTATCAAGGATGAAGAGGCTTGCCGATTGCCTTCCATGGGGCTTCGTCTATACTTCCATTGATACACTACAGGTAATTTGGGATCGAAGGAGCAAGGATCAAACACAGGATAGTTGGTTACAGATCTTGAAGGATCCAGAAGTAGCTTTTATTCTTATGTAAGAAGAGTTGAGCATCATATTTTGAGTACCAATCGAGCCCATGAGTATAACAGAGCGATACATAACGCCCCTGTCGGCGAACTAATACTCGAACCTCCATCTAACGTCCGAGTCGCCCTTCCAGTCTTCTACCTCACCGACGTGCTTGATCTCCTCCGCCACCGCAGCCCGTCTTTCATTCTGCTTCTTCAGCCGCCAGCCCAGCCCAGTTACAACGATAGCGTTTGCCACCAGATAGGCCAAAGCCATCGAGTGTCCAACGATGAATCGAGGACCATCGTTGGCTCGGTACAGCTGTGTTCCCAGCACAGCTCCAAGATTCCCGATGCTGATCTGCATCGCATTCGCAATCGCTCTCTTTGTCTGTCCCGATACGTTTATAGCGGGCCAGGAAAGCACCAGGGCGGTTGCGGGATAGATACCCGCCGCAGCAAAGAAGGTTCCCAGGTACGAGACTCCCGGTCGAGCTGTGGGATTGGTGTTGGCTAGAAGGATAATGTATCCAATGGCAGCAACAGCCGACGATCCAGCTATGAACAGAGCACGTCTG
This sequence comes from Fusarium illudens, assembly GCA_013623515.1. Taxonomy (NCBI): domain Eukaryota; kingdom Fungi; phylum Ascomycota; class Sordariomycetes; order Hypocreales; family Nectriaceae; genus Fusarium; species Fusarium illudens. Next base: position 11,588 of record JABFEX010000977.1, on the reverse strand, counting down.
CCCAGCTTTTCGGAGACGATAGCAACACCCAGCGTCGTGATGAATGCAACGGCATATGGCGGGATAGTCAAGAGTTGCGCGACCGCCGCTTTGTATCCAAGATCCTTGATGATGGTGGGCTATGCAAGACAATGTGAGCTACAATAATTGTGTCTTGGCAAGCACAACTGAAGATACTGACCAGAAACAAAGATAGAGTATACAGCGGCAGGCTCATTGTATGGAAACCCAAGCCATAGAGCCAGCAACTGGGGTCGCTCAACGCCTCACGGACTGCCGACCAGCTGAACTCTTCCTGTCGGATAGCGTCACTGTCTGCTGCCAAACGCTCGTGGATGAAGATGCGTTCAGCCTTGGTGAGGAACTTTGAAGTATCAGGGTAGTTCTCGATGAACCAATATGCCGCCACGGCCACCACGACGGTAGCTATTCCCTCCTGTTGAGAGTCAGTTTGGTCTCAAGGCTTGGGAACCGCAGCGCTTACCAGAATGAAAATCCAACGCCAGCCATTCTCCCAAACGACACCGCCCATTTTACCTATCCCCTAACCTCCTGTTAGCCCATTCAATGTAGTCATAACGCAGTCAAAGGGTCTAACATATGCGAGGATTCCACCAAAGGCGCCGGCAAGTGATGCTGCGCAGAAAAAGAGCGAGATGCGGTACTGTCTCTCTCGTCTCTTATACCACATGGAGAAGTAGAACACCACCCCTGGAAATAAGCCACTTTCAGTGACACCAAGGAAGAACCTGGCTACCAGAAAGCCCGTGAGGTTTTGTACAATGCCAAGTAACGTGGCTACAATGCCCCAGGCAATTGTAAGGGTTGGAAGCCAAAGTCTTGGAGTAGTGCGCTTCAGAATAATATTGCACGGGATCTAATGAGAGGTTAATAAGAAAATGGCGCAGTTCAAGGGCAGCAAACCTCGAAGAGCACGTAGCCGACAAAGTATAGAGTGAGGCCCGTCAAGTACTGGTTTCCAGCTGATTGCCACAAGTGTTAGCTTCAGTTCTGGTTCGCGAGGAAGTTCCAAGCCCTCGTACTCATGTTCAGGTCGTCGACCATTCCCTCGATTCGGGCGTTTCCGACTATTCGCCATGCGTGAGTAAATAATTGTCGCGATCGGAGACCGGTATATGGCTTACCATTGCTGCGATCTAAGAAAGATAGCAGATACAAAATCCCAACGGCTGGAAGTAACTTGGCATCGAGTTTCCTCAGGAGGGATTTTTCATTGACAGGAGGCTCAGAGTCGACGGTGCCAGCCTCATCGCTGAGATCAGGAGGTGAGTCTGCTTTAAGATCGGCAGCCATGTTTGCAGAGATCAGACAAAGGCTAGGTAGTGAAGGTTGAACAATTGCCCTACCAAGAAGTGCGTGTCATCTACTCTTAATAAACATGCTGACAGTAGTCAATTGTGCGTCTGCTAAGTTTTATTGCATCATGATATCCTTGTTCATGTGTTTTCGAGGTAGCATCTTGCAACTGCTCGAGGGTTACATGTCGAGGTAGATGACCTTTCCATTTTCGTCTCCCATCAAGTACCTCTACCTAGCACTCTGCGTCCACCAGCCTAGCCAGGGAGTAGCTCTACCAAGATCTGCATCTAGATGAGCCAGTTGCAGATGGGGGGATCAGGTCGGACATGCTCGTCCACAACAAGGATATGAGTTGCGGAGGTGGTGTGCGTGTTGGCGGTTGAATGCTCCTGAGAGACCCCATGACGTCTCCGCGGAGAGGTAACGTAACTAGTATGCCCAATCAAGATTGACTATTATCGTGATTTCGGCACTTGAACCCGGGGTTCTGGGGGTGGCTGTTGCTGCGTTATCGGGGCTTCGATGTCGCCATGTGATGGATCTGTGTCGTGCTCTTGACACAGCCAATTGGCGTGAGGAGGGCCACGGACGAGTTACATCCGAGGAATAGCGGGTTTGAAAGGGTGGATAAAGCAAGTCTCCTCGTGCTGATTAGTTCTCGAGCCGTTCACTCAAAACGCTCTCATCTCGATTCTCGCTCTGGCATGCTGCAGCACAAGATAGGTGTGAGCGACGGCTCTGGCTTATGTTTAATACAAGGCAGAAATGGTCACATGGCCATAATCTGATTATTTTCACATCAAATACATGTTACCTGCGCTTTCAATCGTGCCTCCAAGTATATGGCCACCAGACACTTGGCCAATGTTGCTGGACACGCGATGCGCAGCCTCCCTTAACACTCAAGTCTTTCGATACCATCATTCAACTTGGTGATTGAATTGTTTCAGTATTTGCTATTAAATTCATCCTTCCGACTGTCACCAATAATGAATTCCTGTTGAATCTCTTGGCTGCTGCTCAACACTGACACAGTTCCACCACTACACGCCATCACCTAAACACACTCGGCAGCCCAGCGACATATCTATTATCTCTTACATATTATCGACATTTCGTATTGTTCAATAATCTCTCTACTTTATTTTTGCTTTTTTCTCTCTTTTTTTGTTGGTTTCGTGTCCCTCCCTTTTCCACCTTGACGGTTCCTTCCTCAACGGTTTCCAGTCGGTGCACGTGATTCTACACACCAAAACTCTTTGGCCTCCTTCCATTTCATCTTCCTCCAACTAGCGAGAATTTCCATTCTTGAGGCTCGCCTAACGCCGTCCCCAATACGCCCAGATCCTATCGCACACGACTTAGCCTCCTTCTCGCAGCGACGCGCCCAGTCTCTTCTACACGGGAACACCCGCCCTCCGTGAGACCGTTTCCTGCCCGGCTCCTCCTCTGCGATCACCCACCTTTGCATCAACTCTGCGGTCACTACTTCGCCTAAAAGTCACATCATGGCCTCTCGGATTCTCCAAGACACGGGGATCTTGGAGCTTCTCAACTGCCTGCGATCCTCCAACTCCAGCGACTCGGACGAGCAGGACTCAGCTTCGCCCAACGCCCATTGCCCCGAGCAAGTCATTCGCGAAACCTGGAACCGTCTGCGTGACGCCTAGTGGGCAGTCGCCATTCAAGTTCAGAAAGATGAAGAAGAAAACGGCCGTGCTTCGGACGACGTCAGCCTGCTTGACTGGCCAACCTTTATCAGACAGCAGATCCCCATGACCTCTCTCAAGGTCATTCTCCATGCCATTCACTCGGACGATTGGGCTCGCGCTGCCACCAAATCCCAGCTTACTGGCCGCCTCCTCACTCTCTCGGTTCGCTTTAGGCTGGGAACGAGGGTGCAGGAACCGTGGCTTCTTTTTCTCTACCTCGGCCAGACAGTACCACTCAGCCTCCGCCTCATCAAGAACCTCAACGCGTGGATCAGCGCCAATGAGCACATCGATCCCAGCTTCGTTCTTCCTGCCATCACCGAGCAAGCCATTCGCCGGCATGGCCGCCAGACCCCCTTGCCTTACGCAATCTTCGACATGGATGTCGAGAAAGCAATGCAGTACCTAGCCCAGCATCATCCACGCAGCGCCAGTGTCTCCGCTCGTGCCTCCTCTCACCACCAAGGCAGCGGCAACACGCCAGACGGGACTGAGATTGAAAATGGTCGCAACGGTAGTGTCGACGACAGCAGTGCACAGAGCGTGCGGCGCGTTCTACGACCCCGAACATCCGGCCAGAGGGATGACGTCGAAGAGCAAGACGTCCACGAGGTGAACCCGGGAAAAAGAGCACGTCGAGACTATCGTGAATCAAGCGAAAGCAGCACGGCCACACCAGAAATTGGCCGACGTGGGACTCGAGGCACGCCGTTCACGACGCCTCTTGCAGTGCCTGACATCTCCCTCGGAAGGCTGGAGTCTCCCACGATGCACTTTTCCAGTGGGCAGAGGGGACGTCAGAGCGCACGGGGCGCAGGCAATGTTGGAGCACAAAGGCTGGACGTACGTCTTGATGCCTTGAGAGCTGTGATTGAGCTGGGACCGGCTACTGAGATCAATGAAAACAGTCCTATGGCTCGCCAGACACGAGGCTTGTTGGACTCGATCACTCATCTGTCGAGGCTGGCTCTCGATGCATTTGGAGAATTGGGGCAGCAGGACAACCGACGAAGCACCTCGGGCTTCTCCGGTCCAACATCGACGAGGTGAGGAGGATATGTGGGAATCACGAATGTTTAGGTGCTTGTCGAAATCATGATGGTTCAGCCAAGGTTGTCAGGAGCTTGCGGAATGTAGATGCCATGGTTATTAACATGTTGGCCCTGTGGACTCCCAACTTCACACTGCTGTCCCACCGCGAGCCCGGAAAGATAATTAATTCACTTGTCGACACGATTCTCATATTGAGATAATGTTACAGTCCATGCCTGCTGTGACAATGAAACATCCCCTGTCCCGTTCAGGCTCGACTGGCCTCTGGTACTCATGAGTTCCTCAACCGCGGAACACACTGAGCCACTCAGCGAACGACTCTTTGACTGAACAAGCCGTGAGATAGGAGTTCCACAGGAACCTGGGAGTGACTAAGCCAAGGACTGATAAATAGCGTAAAAGTCCAGCTGACATCGAGTTGCTGTTGCACTATCAATCAGTCTTCCCTTTCGCTTTCATTCTTGCACCCCTCAGACTACTTGGTCGCCAAGACAGTCTACGAGACCCGGAATGTCGCTTCCCGCCTTCTTCTACAACTTGAATCATGAGCCACTCTCTTGTGTGGACATGCACACTGTAGGAATGCCAACCAGAATCATCTTGAGCGGCTACCCAAACATCTCGGGAACGCTGCTTGAGCTACGGACGCAGGCAAAGCTACATCATGATCACATACGTACACGTTTGTTGCAAGAGCCTCGAGGACATTCTGGTATGTATGGCGCCGTACTTCGACCGGAAACCGAACATACAAGATCAGGGGAGGCCCACATGGGAGTCCTCTATCTCCATGGCGAGGGATATAGCAATATGTGCGGACATGCCACAATAGCTGTTTGCCGACTTCTTGTCGATCTTCAGGACACGGCACATTTCCCAAAACGAGTTGACCTCGTATCCGACGCCGAAATGAGAAGTGTCCGACTCGTTTTACATCTCCAGGAGGGCTTGTTGAGAGCAATGTGCCGACAATCCAAGGGGGTACTCGATCAGATCCGAGGCTTTCTAGGATTAATACCTATATAATCGAGAAGGAGGACCTCGTCGGCGAACCCGGTTTCCCCCTTGAGCATCCAGGTAGTCAGGGCAGTCAGAATAGCCAGTGAGATAGATTCTACACTCCAATATTTTCTCCGGAATCTACCATGACAACTCTGACCCCTCCTGAACCCCCCGCGTGATGGAGAATTCAATTTACAGGGGAACGCCCATTTCTTTGAGTGTTTGTTGAGTCCATTACATGGGAGGCTGCCGCTAAACTTCGGCCTCGCCCGAGAAAGCTCCGTATCGAGCCCGACTCGACGAATGGTATCTAACATTAGATGCCCATGATCTAATCTTCCGAAAAGTTTGATTGGCGAGATTTGCTGAGGCTGGCGTGCTTGTGGTGGACAAGTATATGATGTTAAGCTTCGGGAGGAGGCAGTATTTGACAGCGTACCTGGAGCCTCCATTTCCTCCAGAGTTCGAAAGTTGACAGAATACACAGCTCTTCATTTCCCTACGGTCCAGCGCATTCCACACAGGAGAAGGATCCCTTGCTCATATAAAGTATGGAGGGCCAAGCAAAGCAAGAGAGCGAGTCGGTACAGCCGGTGCCACCAGCGCATTCGGCGCCCAGATGCCGTCGCGTACTCTTGAAGACTGACGCTGTGGTTCTACCGCTCTTGACGATTGCTATGACTTTGGGATTCCTGGACAAGGCAAGCACTCTTTCTTGACTGCATTTGTATTTAGAGACTCCTCTGCTAATGGAAATGAGTAGAATGCTCTGTCGTTCGCAGCTCTATGGGGCCTCAAGGAGGACACCCATCTCGTCGGCCAAGAGTACAGCTGGCTCGGCAGCATCTTCTACTTCGGCTACCTCTTTGCCGAGTTCCCCAACCTGTGGCTTATCACGCGGGTGCCAATCGGAAAGTACATCGGTGGGTGTCTGACCGCATGGGGTGCTACTCTGTGCCTCGTGGCTGTCTGCCATAACTTTGCCGGCGTGGCCACCATTCGGTTCTTCTTGGGCGCCTTTGAAGCTAGTTTGCTACCGTGCATGATGCTTCTCAACTCGATGTGGTACCGGCGCGAGGAGCAGCCTTTGAGGACCGCCTTCTGGTGTAATACCTTTGCCGGCGTGTTTGGCGGTATCTTGGCATATGCCATTGGCAAGATTGAGGGCCCATTGGCAACTTGGAAGGTCTGTCTCATTCCATGCCTCTCAGTGTCACTCAGTAAGCTAACCTTTATACACAGTACATATTCATCATCTACGGAGTCGTCACCGTCGCAATGGGCATTGTGACCATAATCTTGCTCCCTGATACTCCAGCAACTGCCTGGTTCTTGAAGCCTGAGGAGAAGGTGATTGCAGTCCAGCGCCTCGCAGACAACCAGACAGGCGTGAGGTGCAGTAAAGTCAGTGCCAGAGTCCAATATTATTCATCATCGACTCCTAACAGTAAACATGCAGAAGTTCAACATGTCGCAAATCAAAGAGGCCCTCCTTGACCCCAAGTGGATTATCTCTTCCGTCGGAGTCTTTGCCTATTCCGTCACAAACGCCAGCATCACAAACTTCAACCCTCTTATCATTTCTGGCTACGGCTTCTCGCAGAGCAGAACAGCCTTGCTGGCAACGCCTCAGGCGGCTGTTGCCATGGTCGCTCAAGCAGGATTCTCGACAATCATCCTATATGTACCAAATCTTCGATGCCTATTCTGGGTTCTCTCCTCTTGCTTCGCCATGGTAGGCGCCATCATGGTACATGTCCTCGACGCAGATATATACAGAAATGCCAGCCTGGCAGGTGTCTATCTCATGGGGTTTTACAACCCTCCTTTTATTCTAGCCGTGAGTCTACAGACTTCCAACACATCCGGAACAACCAAGAAGAGTTTCGTGTCTACATCAATAGCAGTCTGGTATGGTGCGTACACCTCCATCTTGTACTTTGTTTTCCCGTACTAACGCAAGAGCAGCTTTGGGAAACATTGTTGGTCCTCAGTTCTTCCTCGAAACAGAGGCTCCTCGTTATCGGTCTGGCATCAGAGCTCTCGTAGTCTCGTTTGCTGCCATGGCTGTCTGCGGCGTCGCTTACGCCGCTTTTTGCGTATTTGAGAACAAGAGGAGAGACCGAAAATTTGGGAAACCCAAAGAGGCAGTTGAGACTGGGTTGGTTGTTGAACAGGAGGATCTGACAGATATCGAAAACACCAACTTTCGGTACACGTTGTAGACGAAAGACTTGTGGGAAAAGGAGATGTCGGTACTGGACTGGGTGATCACTGTTTACACCGGCGGTAGCATTAGATCTCGCGTCTTTGGTTACTTGGGATGAATCACGACGTGCCTTGAGGGATTTGTACAGGAGAAGCATCGTGATATATGTTTTGTTGTATTGATTTAGTGTTATAGCTAAGGTTCCAAAGAATTGATTGGTTGTTTTGCCTCAATCCATATCCAAAGGGTAGATCAACGCAGGAGGGTTCAAAGAATCTTGGGCATTGGTAGGTATTATCAATCTCAAGTTGCTACTTGAAGGAAACTCGAAGGTCACCGCTGCCGGTTCCAAGGCAATGGATCCCTCGAGCCAATTATTGAGGAGACACATTGATCAGCAATCACTTTAGTACTTTAGAATTATCTACACCTGTCTTTTCTCGGTCTCAATAATAGACGCAACGTCAGTGTGTATTACAATCCTCTCCATCACCCTCCGCATCCATCTCACACAGAAGTTGGTTTGAATCGCCAATAAACCAGGTAATTCCTCTCACCACAGATTAAAGACGCCATTCGGCACGTCCCGCCGCTTCAATGGGACTGAGGTATGATTCCTCGTCACATTCTGAATGGTACAGCCCTCGGTGTCGTATACTTCGGCATACGTACCCGTCAGAACAGTTGCCAGCCACTCCAAAGCGGCAGAGAGACTGTAAGCCGCCTCCTCAGAGTGCGTACCGACCGAGTTCCTCTGGTACAGGATGTTGGCGCCAACCTGGCAGTATCTCTCGATGAGAGCATCCGTGTCGGAAACTTTGCTGATCTCGTCGTTGACAGCCTTGTAGGCGAATATGGGCCATTGTGGCACACCGTGGTAACCCATAATGCCATCACGATTGATGATTTTAATGAGCTTGGGGTCTTGGAAGGTAGCGAGACCGTCTTTGAAGAAGTCGCCGATATCAATTCCGGCATAGACGACGCCAGCCTCGGGTGAAGTGAAGTCTAGGGCAGCTAGGAACCCAGTCTTGTTGTATGGTCCCTCCGTCTTAAGCTTAGAGATCAAGTATTTCTGCACCTCGGGATACTGGCTCGTCAGGCCGAGAATGGCGCTCGGCGCCAATCCAGCAGCGTCTTGTCCGGTGATGGACTCGAGGACGCTGGTCACATTAGGCGTCAAACCTCCCAGGGCAGCACCGACAATGGTCTCTGACAGGTCGGGGGCATATTGAACTGCCAGCTCAGACGCCCACTCACTAGCCAGGGCACCTCCAGAGTAACCCCAGAGGGCGACGCGGGGCGAGGTGGTGTTTAGACCAAGGCCAAGGGAGAGCACAGCACGAACAGAGTCAATAGTTGCGTGTCCAGACATGACGCCCGCAGTAAATGACGCTAATGGGCCTTCATAGTCCGGTATGGAGATGAAGAGCCCCAATCCCAAGACAGCACCAAACGGGGTACTGACATCGGGGCCATACAGGGTATAGCTAGGGCTGGCATCAACATCGGCAGAGTCGTATGGCACCTGGTAAGACAGAAGAGCAGCCTGGTCAAAGTTGCGTGCCGCAGTGCTATTGGGCCCTAGCTCCGGCACGAACAAGGTGGTGACAGCCCACGTGGGCTTGTACTGGCTATCAGTCGTCCGGTAAAGAATGTTGTACGCGGCCGAGCTGTTGCCAGTGATGCTCGTCAAGTTGCCAGGCGCAGGTCGAAGACGCAGGACAGCGCCAGGTTCGGCATTCTCATACCGGTCTGGCGCAGTGTACCACGGATCCTGGCTCGGCGGGAGGGGGCCAGGGGAGGGGGATCTCTTGTGAAAATGGGAAGCTTGGGCGGCAGAAGCAATGCCCAGCCAAAGGCTCACAAGAGCCAGGACACGGTGGAGAAGAGTCATATCAGAGAGGACGCCGAGGTTGACTTGAGGAACAGCAACAAGAGACTGGCAGAAGCAGGTTTTTTGTTCACCATGGCCAACTACATACAGTCCAATACCTTGATGACGCGAGTGAAGAATGGCTGAGCCGAGGGATCCGAGTCCGAGCAGCACGTCAGCCAAACCTGCAGCTGCGGCGAGCTCAACCTGCACAGCCGTGATGTTGTCCGACGGTCGGACATTGCGGGAATGACGATACAACGGCGTTAGCCTCTGGGGCTAGAAACGGCTTGGCGAAGCTGCGACGAATCATGGACGAGGAGGTTGGGGTATTGATGAGATCAGCGCCGATCATGGCCTCGATATGGAACATGAGATGGGGCTCAGGATTCAAGTTCCACTCAACGAGACGATCATCACGATATTACCCACGGTACTTCACGGACGCTTACGCGACGGGAGGCTTAGCAGCCTGGGGTTTGGCGAGGTCCGAGGCGATGAATGAGAGCGAAGGACCGTCAGGATTCGTCCGCTTACCCCAGAAACAGACCAGAGAAGAGGTAGAGTGACATCCCAGAGTGGCATCATGCATGAGATCAAATCTCGCCTGATGTCGAGACAGACATTGGACAGGCTCACCTCAAACACCCGTCAAAGGAGACAGGAGTAAATGACCAAGTCCGTATGAGCATGAATACTCGGGCAAGACATCAGGGCTTCTGCGCGAGCTTACCATCTCTTGTCAAGTCGGGTGTCACCTCAGGCCCGAGACATCAGCTCCGACCTCGTGTCAGGACCATACGAGGGAGAGATCCTACCAACGGAATCGGAGACTACTACGTATTAGCAGACACTACAGTGTAGGAAGCCAGTGCGATCGAAGGCCCGACACCAGGGCAGACAGCGACATGTCCATCAGAGGGTAGCAGTCCGACACAGCTTGCCTGGACATGTTTCCTCCTAGCTCAGGATATTTCGCGGTCCAGTAGACGGGTCACGAGAATGACATCCTCGACTTGAGTCAGCGACTCGACGAACTTGTCGATCGGTTCCGAATGTGCGACCGTCGTTATCCAGGGACATGGTATCGGGAAACACGGGGTGCAACGCGAGATAGGATACACACGAAACGCGTTTCGAGCCGGTCGGTGGAGATTTGGGGGATATCATGTACAATTGAAACCATCACGAGGCAGTCAAGCGCTTGGTTGATGTTGTCGTCGCTGTCGTCGCGTGAAGGTGTCGATGTTGAGAAGAGGTTCGGATGGATGATGGCAAACATTGATGTCAAGCGCACGCCCGGTGCTGTATCCAATATGTTACCACGACCCTTGCCATACACGAGATCGATTTGCTAGGGCGAGGAATGCGTCGATGGAGGCGGTGTTGGCTGGTCGCACAGAGGCGGTGGCAATGTCCTTGTTTTGAGGCGTGACGAGGCTGAAGATTTATTGTTCATCGATCAAATGGTGCGTCCTCGGTGACATCAAGCCGAGCGAGAGGTGCCCAAAGCGGGTGGGCTTGTCGGTAGTTGAAGCCTTCTCGTTCGTCGCGTTTATCGAGCATCCGGTGGATAGATAGATGGGTGGCTGGGGTTTGGTGTTGAGTATCGAGAGATTAACGCGTCAAAAGGCGTGTTGGGCGCGTTCTACTCCGTACTTCCAGGAATAATCAGCGCTGATATCGAAAGCAGGAGCGCAAGACAAAGCAGAGTACGGAAAGAGGAAGGGTGTTGGGTTTTAACATGATGGGATGCCATCGATTGCGCCATACATACATGGCACTAACATAGGTAGGTAGTTCTCAGTCACGAAAGGTGACATGGCGATGGCGAGCTTCGTTAGTAGGTAGACCTTGGCCAACCAGCCCAGCCAAGACACTACCTATGCAGTATCGCCATCCAATAGGTCAATGGCCCTTGGAGCGTCGTTTGCGATGTATGGCAATGTACCTATGTCAGCTCGAGGAGGTATGTAATTTGTTGATTGTCTGAATGCCAATATCCCCGCGTGGGGTCTTGATGATCAATGGTCTCGTCACGTGGTGTACCCCAATCGGGCGAATTGCTATCGATAAGCTCGGCAGTACGCTGGGATTAGAAAACTCGTGGTAAGGAGTTGAGCATCAGGTTCAATAAGTGCCTATATTGTAATATGAAGAAGATAGTGTTAGCATCCTCTATGTCTTAATTTCTTTATGTTTCCTTCTTTTCATACTCGCAATATTAAGTTAACGAACTTCATATATCGATTAGGGACTTACACTAGTATCCACCTACACGGGCATTAATAAAGTACTATAGCTATAAAGAATAGTAATAAGACTACTATCTATTAGCGTAGTTATCCCATTAAGGGCCGGGCTTTAATTATATTAAAAAACATAATATCTATATATTATAGTATTATATCTTAAT
>JABFEX010000975.1:0-28863 GCA_013623515.1 Fusarium illudens | reverse complement strand
AATTGGGGCATGTCGGGAGATTCTGAAAGTCAAGCGGGCAAGCCGGGGGGGATCAGATAAGATGGGGTGATTGATAAGATGGCGCAAAATGAGAAAAAGTGACCAAGATCATCGCAGAGGAGACGACACGGGAGAGACGATTGAATTGGGGGATCAACGCCGAGGGGAGGAAGGAAAGCATGGACAATGGGAATTGCGGTACCGCTTGTTACAGGGACTTGCGTGGCAATTAGGTGGAGTGATCGACTGTGATTCCTTCCATGTTTGCGTATAGCATGCATTTTTTTCACTAGGGATCCATTCCCACATAGCCCCAAGGAACAAGGATTCTTGGATGGAGTAGCATCGGTTTGATTGATTGATTAACTCACAGCCAACTTGTACTACAAAGTCGCGTGTGTCTTGGCAACAGCTCGGCATATCCATGGAAAGGGAAGTGGGGGGAGGGCGGATCCGACCAATGGTGAGATCATCAGCAAAAGGATCGACCTTTTATTGGACGACGGGGGTTTTAAAGCCGCATTGTGGGGGAGAAGCCGGAGGGGGGTCGCACTTTCCTGTTCGCGGGCAAGAATTTCGGGAGAGAGTCCTATATCCGGTTAGAAAAGTTCACCTTGTGGGAATACGTTGTATTATGTATCCGTAAAATAAAGACAAAAAAGGACGCGACGTCAAGCAGAGTTTGGCGGAGAAAGAGAGTAAGCATAAAAACGCCGTCCCGGGTGTGGTGTCGCCGAAAGAGTGCTCCAATATCCGGAAAAGAATTTAAACGGCAACTTCGTGTCTCTTTTTCGGGTTCGTCTACCTAATCAAAAATCTGAACGCGGATGGACCTGTGGAGATGCTGACTTATGCGGGCACCTCTTTCCCACCCCCCTGAAACTGATGGGATCCCGGACTCTTGCCGTCTGTAGGTACGTAGTTGGCTGCTTAGGTAGGGTGTAGGGAAGGAGAGTTGCCGAGGGCGTGATTGGGCCACGACCAAATAAGGTTGCATTTGACAAAAGAAAGCAGCAAGAGTGGGATCGCCAAGGCGGCGAATTTTAGTTCTGATACGTTTTGGCCCTATACGTCCAGGGCCTCCAGGCAGGCAGCCTTGTGTGTGGTCCTCCGTTTTCGACCGACTGCAGTTGCCGTTCATTTCGAGACTAGGACAGGGGGGGTAAAGACCGCCATCACTTCCGAAGTGATGCTGACGACAAACATCCAAGCCATCTCTCGCTCAATCAACTCACTCCATATCTCACACGCAGACGGCAACGTATCCCCGCCAAGATGGTGATCAACCCTCCCCAAGGGTTTGAGTTTCACACGGTAGCACCTTGGCCTTCCTTGCCCAGCTGCAGGCCCTGACCTGATGGACCCCGTTGATCAGCGTGCGTCCAAAATCGCCATCTTGCTGCTGCTTGCTACACGAAGAATTCATTCCGTGCTCGGGAAGGAGGGGGGAGGGGGCCCTCGCGTGCGTGTATAAGAAGGGGGCGAGAGGAAGCAGGAATCTCGACATGACCGTTGCTGCAACCATTCACAGAGGCCTCATATCAAATCAAAACACACTAGACAAGTGAATAATCAAAACCAACACTCTTCCACAAGCCACCAATACCCCCAATTCATCATGCCACAGGCAACTCTCCGCACTCAGCGCCTCGAGCTGTTGCCACTTGCGCCCAGCCACGGGGACTATGTCTACCAGCTAGACTCGGACCCGGAAGTCATGCGATACATTGGCTACGGCAAGCCACTGAGCGCCAGCGACTCCGCCATCGTCCACAAGCTGCTCCTTGAGACGGCCTCCCTGGGCTCTGGTCTGGGCTGCTGGGCCGGGTTCTCTGGCGACGAGTTTGTCGGATGGTGGATTCTCGCCCCCAGCCAGAGCACCAGCCGGCGCAGCAGCAGCAGCAGCAGCAGCGAACAAGAAGAGGATGAGGCCTCCACGACTCCTCAGATGGACGTTAAGAGAGTCGAGTTTGGCTTGCGGCTCCTACCCAAGTTCTGGGGCCGAGGGTTCGCCAAGGAAGGGTCTCGCGCCGTGGTCAAGCACGGTCTAGAAGACCTCGGCGCCGACGAGGTCTTTGGCGAGACCATGGCCGTCAACGCTGGCTCGCGGGCCATCATGTCCAAGATCGGGCTCAAGCACGTCCGGACGTTCCACAATCAGTACGACACTCCTCCGCCAGGGATCGAGGAGGGAGAGGTGGAATACAGCATCAGCAGGGACGAGTGGGCGGCGCTGGACCAGAGCCGGAAATGAAGAAGAGGACCACGAGGGCCACGAGGGCGTGTGTAAAATTGTAGATGGCATGTAGCAGATGTTCAGCTTGAGCGTCTGCGGCGTTTGGATAGCGTCAGAGTTGGAAACACGGCAGGGAAATTTCAAAGGTCGATCAAGGGGGGGCGATACATTGGTAGTTTGCAGTTAGTTAGCCACACAATACCAGTTTTTGAAGACTGTATCCAACCTGCTGGTCGGGATCAACCGTGATGGGGGTGCTCACATGCATTGGCGAAACGGGACAAGTTTTGGAATTCCCGATCGTCTGGATCGTCGTCAGGTGCTTACAGTTGAGGTGATGTCTGTTGGCTCGAGGTAGGTATAGCACCTCCGGTAGGACCGCGCGGCGAGCGGCAAGGGGAGAGACCAACAGTGAAAAGAGCACATGAGATGCAGGGTCGACGGCATACTCCGCCCGCAGAAGATGGGTCATGTTCCCATGGGCCTCTAGAAGAGTTGTTGGAAGACAAGACACTGATGAGGCACGGCGTGGGGGGGGGGGAGGAACCCGCGCGTGGCATGTCTAATTCTGATCCAGCATGGGAACTCGGGGTCTTGGAAGTCGGACAGTTGTCTCGGCAGCTGCGGTGGGTGGCTCCGGTTCGACAAAACCGTTGGCTCTTGTCACTCGTGCGAGCCGGGATCATGCGTTCTCGGGCAAAGGGTGGGATAGCAGGTAGTATTCGTCGACATTGCTCCCAGGGCAGGGCCAGGGGCATCCTCTTGTTCCCTCGGCTCTGGTTGGGCGGCAGCGTCGTGGGGGGTTTGTCTCTGTCTCTGTCCGTCCCGCTGTTGTTGGTTCTGCAGATCTTGGCAAAGTGGGCGGGACCCATGGGCCAGCAGCTTGTCAAATACGGCCATGATCAGACAAGTCCGGGCATAAGTTGGATATAGTGAGAATCTCGCGAGACGTGATTGGGCTCGAGAGTCGGGGGTGTGGCTTGCTCCGCCAAGATGAGGGCACGGCAGCTCTGCCCCGGCGACCATGTGAGCCAGGGGACAGCATGGATCGTTGGAGAATTGTACGTACCACGTTGTATGAACACGCCTTTCTTTTCTTCTGCTCTGGCCCCCAAGCTCAGACGATCCCGAAGCCAAGCCAGGCCAAGGTTCTGGGTTCTGGGTTTGGCCCGGCTGTTGTTCGTAGCTGACTACCTATTCTCAGCAAGAGGACCTGGGCAAGAACCCCCCCTAGCTCTAGGTAGCTTAGCTCCTTCCTTGGTATTAACGTCCGTGGGTACTTGCTCTTTGCAAACTGGAACCCGTTCAAACAGCAACAGCCAACAACGCTCCTTCCCTCACTCAAAACAGTCGACTCCTTCCGAGGTTGGATCTTGCCCTTTGATCTGATTAGATAAAAAAAAATTCATCCTCTTCCGATCTCGGGTTCTTCCCCCACCCGTTCGCCACTTGTAATCTGAATCCTCGACTGAGCGAACGATGGAGGCCCTCACCATCTTGCGCATTTTCCACCCCATCCCCATCGGTAACTGCGGCATCGTCCTATTCTGGAATGGACCTCATGGGGGCGGCGACCTCGAGTGAGCGTGGCCTCCTGGTCCATCCTTGGGACTGGGACGATATCGTGCCAGGGTCTCGATCCGCGCATGTAGCTTAAATAGTAACTTCTCTCTCTCTCTCTGTTCATCCCTCCCATCCTGTCTTCCGCTTCTCCTCTTCAGCATCAATTCCTCGCAAAGGCGTTTGTTTTCACCAAAGAGTTCAAACCCCTCTTCAGCTCAAGAAGACGACAATGTCAATCCTCGACAAGATCAAGGCCAACGTCGGCCAGAAGGGCGCTCAGCCAGAGACCACAGACACTCCTGTCGTCACCGACACCGTCATCAACGATGACAAGGAGACTGGCGACATCGACCACAGCAACATTGACGACTCTCGAGATGCCACCGCTCCCGATCAGGACGCCCAGCAGGGTGTCCAAGAGATCCAGGCCGTCACATTGGTCTGGGGCAAGGGCTCTCTGGCTGCCCTGCTCTGTCTGTATGTCTCCCTTGCTCATGTCTCTATGCCCTCAATGACAATGACACTATACTAATCTTATCTCGATAGCATCTGGCTCCTCTTCCTCGTCCAGGGCTTCCGTCTGTCCATCTTTGCCACCTTGCTGCCCTACGCCACCAGCGAGTGGGCTTCGCACTCCCTCCTGACTGTCGTCGCCATCGTCGCCGATGCCATGACTGCCGCCGTCTACATCCCCATGGCCAAGATGCTCGATGTCTGGGGTCGCGCCGAGGGCTTCCTCCTCATGGTTCTCTTTGCCACCATCGGCCTCATCCTCACCGCCGCCTCGCACAACCTGCCCACCTTCTGCGCCGCCCAGGTCTTTTACTCTGTCGGCTTCGGAGGCATGATCTACACGGTCGGTGTCCTGGCTGCTGATGCCTCCAACCTCCGGAATCGAGGCCTGGCTTTTGCCTTCACCTCTTCGCCCTACATGATCACCGCCTTTGCCGGCTCCAAGGCCGCCGAGGCCTTCCTGCTCGACGTCAACAACTGGCGCTGGGGCTTTGGCTGCTTCGCCATCATCCTGCCCATCGTCACTTTCCCCTTGTACCTGCTCCTCAAGTTCAACCTCCGCAAGGCCATGAAGCAGGGCCTCATCACCTCCCGGAAGAGCGACCGCACCATCCCGCAGAAGATCTGGTACTTTTTCCGCGAGTTTGACAGTGAGTGACAGCCCCTCCCCTTCCTTGGCCTCTATCATTGCTAACCAGGCACAGTCCTCGGCGTCTTCCTCTTCGGCGCCGGCCTGACCGTCTTCCTTTTGCCATTCACCCTCGCCAGCCATGCCCCAAACGGCTGGAAGTCGGACTACGTCATCGCCATGATCATCGTCGGCTTCCTCGTCCTCGTCCTCTTCGGTCTCTGGGAGGTCTACTGGGCCCCCGTCCCCTTCCTCCAGGGCAAGTTCCTCACCGACCGCACCGTCATCGGCGCGTGCCTCATCGACATGACCTACCAGGCCTCGTACTACTGCTGGAACCTCTACTTCACTTCCTTCCTGCAGGTCGTTGCGAACCTCAAGCCTGCCGAGGCTGGATACGTCAACTCGACCTTCCAGATCGTCTCGGGTATCCTCCTGTTCATCGTGGGTTACGCCATCCGCCGGACCGGCTACTTCAAGTGGCTCTTCTACCCTGCCGTGCCCCTGTACCTCTTTGCCCAGGGTCTCATGATCCACTTCCGCCAGCCCAACCAGTACATCGGCTACATCGTCATGTGTGAGATCTTCATCTCCATGGCCGGCTCCATCTTCATCCTCAACATGCAGCTGGCCGTCCTCGCCGCCGTCGAGCATCAGTACGTCGCCGCCGCTCTGGCCACTCTCTACGTCTCGGGCGGTATCGGTGGTGCCATCGGCGGTGCCATCTCGGGTGCCATCTGGACCAACACCTTCCTCCCCGCCCTCCAGCGCAACCTGCCTGAGGAGGCCATGGCCAACATCACCATGATCTACGGTGTGCTCGACACCCAGCTGTCTTACCCTGTCAACAGCCCTACGAGAATCGCCATTCAGAAGTCTTACGGCTATGCCCAGACCCGAATGCTGGCTGCCGGTCTCGGTATCATGTCTCTGTGCGCCATCTGGATCTTCATGCTCAAGAACATCAACGTCAAGACGCTCAAGCAGACCAAGGGTACCGTCCTGTAAGCTGGGCAAAGGGGGAACCCGGGGTCTTTTCGGTTGCCCAGTGTACCTGGCGAAATACCACATGTAATATCCATAGTGTGGACTACTACTAGATTGTTTAGTATCTAATCTGGCAAGGCCGAGTTTGTCGGGCTGTGTCCAACCCGATAAACGTCTTGCCTAGGTAGCTGTCAGATCTTGTATCTGTATAATCTTCTTTCAACTTCCATCTTGACATGGTAAATTAATACCAACAAGCACTCTTTGGTCCATATAAGCATCCATGACACATGCTTCATTTCCAAAGTGTCATTCATTAGAAGTAGTGTCAACACATGAGCTTCGGGGGAATCAACTACGTTGCTTGCTCTCTAATTTTTGGTTTCTCTACTCCAAACAGCTATCAAATGTAAGAATCTATTTAGCAAAACATGGTCGGCCTTATGCGTCATGGCACGTCAGTTGCTGTGCCATGAATTACTGGTCGCGTGGCTCTCAGCCCTATGGGCATAACTCACAAGGAGTCTTGGGCGCATATGCAAGGTCCACGGGGGAAAGCCAACAAACATCCATTGCATGCCTTGGCACTGTCGCTTAAAACCACTTTACTATGACGGTCATGGCTAGCAGCGGTTCCTATTTCTATATAAAGGCGAGGACTGTCCGTTATCCCCGTGACTTGTGGCCATCCCGTTCCCCAGGCCAGATTCGAGTCGAAAGTATCGTGTGAGTTAGCATAGAAGAAAAGTGGTGGTGTATGTCCATACCTATAAACGTGCTGGATCTCGGTCGATGTGATCCTTTTTGCCACGTCCAGTATACTTAATCAACCAGTGGCCATCCGTTTCCAAAGCTGTGAGAAAGCCAGGTTGAGTAAGCAAAGGCGTACCTGTAATAAGAGCCGTTGTCCCTCTTGGGAAGAGAAATAGATATTGCCTGCCTGATTTGGCTCTTTTGCTCATTTATAATCCATCGTCCTAATAGCGAGTTGATCATCCCTTGAAGTGCTCGTGTCACTGACAGCCACGCACTTCAACTCTATCGCGACAACGCAATGTCCTTGGTAGTTCTCATATTGCCTCACATCAAACTGAGCTATTCACACTGAACCCGTATCTCATAATAGTTGCAAACGAGAAGGGGCTTATTCGTGTAATAGTAGTAGTTGTCAAAATCAATATACCCTGGAACCAGGCAATCTCCCAACATCTCCATGTAACACGTCCGCACGCTGCAGTAAATCATCCATGTATTCATCCCATCTGGGTTGCTATAGAAGCAGCTTCTATAATCTCTTGCAATATCGCGTCGACCCGCTGCTCCTCCACCTCACGCAACTCGGCATCGGCAGCCGAGCGCAACTTTTTCAGACCGTTCCCAATGTAAACAGAAAATGCCCTGCCAACGCCCGACACCTCGGCGCCCTCTCTGTGCTGGGCCTAGCGCGCCCCGTCTGGGCTTAGTAGACCTTCTTCTTCTCGTCGATGCTGAAGTGGCCGGGGCCGCTGTTGACCAGGAGCAAGAGTCCGCCGACGATGGACAGGATCTGGAAGAAGTCGTACTTGGCAAAGTCCTTGTGGGGGTGGTGCTCGTGAAGCTACAAGATGTTAGCCGCTGCTGCAACCGTGGCATGAAAGCACCCAAACTTACAGTCCAGAAGTTGTTGACTAGGAGGTTGAAGATGCTGAGAATGACAACCAGGAGAGTGGCGCTGTACTTGGCCTTGAATCCAACGACAACCATAACGCAGGCGATACCGCCCAGGCTGGAGACGAGGACACGCCACAGAGACCACTGGCCGCTAAAGACGAAGCCGATGAAGAGGAAGATGAGCAGGACGCGGCCAGCCAGCTGGAAGTACATCTTACGGTCCTTCTCGTCGATCTGGGGAAGACCGGCAAAGGCCTTGGTCTTTCGGACCCACGAGTCGGACAGGACCATGACCAGGCCGCCAATAACGGACAGGTTTCGGAGGAAGAAGTTGAGGTCGAAGATGAGGCCGTAGCCGAGGGCCTGGGTCACGACGACGCCCATGAGACCGGCGACGGCGAAGTCGGAGTGCTTTCGGACGATGACGAGAACGGAGCAAGAGAACATGGCGATGATGTTGACGAGAAGGAAGAGGTGCGTGATGCCGGATGGGACTGTTTGAAGTGTGAGAACTCAACTCGGCTCTACCTGGTAAGCAGTTCGCGTCTTACTGTGTCTGTAATCCCTCAGGTAAAGAAGCTGGTCAGACCATTGAGTGATGATGCGGAGGGCATCCTCAAAGAAGGTGACCACGATCAGGAAGCGGCCAATTGCAGGGAGATAACTGTCCCAAGGTTAGCTCTCTGGAAGCCCCCAATCTCGCAAAAGCGGACTCGACTCACGGCTTCACAGGCTCGCTGAGGTTGTCGAGAGCGTCCTCAATCTTGCTGGTGTAGACCCGGATCTGCTCGAGGGGGCCCTCGTTCTGCTGAGCATCAGAATTCTGAGAGGCACCGTAGGGCGCGGGGCCGCCGAGGCCGTAGCCAGAGTTGTTGAATCGCTGGGACATGGCTGGAGAATGGATCGTAGAGTTGTTGCTATCTGGGTCGCGTGCAGGCCTGCTGACGACGAGTCACGACGGGCGGCAGCTGATGATGTCGTTGTCGTCGTCGCTGTGGGAGTCTTGAGCTTGTGCGAGGAAGCAAGTCGAGGGGGGGGAAGGTGAGGAGGACCAAGCAAGCCCGAGATCTTATCCTGAGAGCTTGGCCAAAAAGGTGGGATCGGCCGCGGGGGGAAAAGAGAACAACAACAGGGAAGTAGAGATAAACGGCGTGAGAAGCTTTACAAACGAAGATTAAAAAAAAAAGAGAGCGTGCAAGGGCGGCAAGGAGAGACAAGCAAGACGGACGAGGCGTCGAGGTGAGTTGTCCTTTGTGGTTCAATTGGAGCCGATGACCTCAGTGAAGGAGGGTTAACTAATTGTAACAACGGTGTCCTTTAGAGATCCCGTGATGATGAGAGGTAGACGTGCCCACTTTTTAGCTCCCTCGAGTGTCTTCCATTGGTACTCTTGTCTCGCGAGGGACCTGTCCAGCAAAGCAATGCTATGGGGGCCAGTCAGGTACCTTCCAGCTGAGAAGTACAAGTGCCGGGGGCCTTGCTTTCCTTGGTCTCGCGCGTAAATACGGGACCCCCCAGCCACCAGGGTCGGCAGCTAAGAAGCCCCAAGAATGGAAGCTTCACAATGGTCGCTCTCTAAGTGGCGCACAGCCTTTGGTCTGCGACTTGCTGCACCCTCGGACCTTGAGCATCCGAGCCTGCACCTTTGAAGTATCCGTATGGAGTATCCGTATCTGTAGGTAGATCGCTTGTAATTCAGAAGGCTGAATAAACGCCTCTTCCATATTGGGGCTGTGTTATGACAAGAGCTCAACACCCAGACTAACACGAGATCTCTCCTTCAGTCAGCTTAGTCAGTTCAAGATACTCCTACAGCCCAGCAGCATTCAAGACATCAGAATCCATCCAACCCACTCTCGGCTCCTCCAAGATCCTCAACCCTCCAGTGTCATCGTACTCTACTCTTCCCTCATTTACCGCCCTCTGCATCTCCTCTCGTAGCACGGTGCGTTCACCTGAGACGGGATCCCACTCCCAGCCTTCCTTCATCCACATCCATCTCAGATATGCCCTGAGCTCCTTGTCGTCTGGCCGGACCCTCATCCACTCGGGCTGAAACTCTGGCTCTCGCCCGCCCCCGTTCCAGTCCGTGGCTCGGCCGAGCAACTCATCACGGCAAAATATCCGCCAGCTGTCGATGGCATATTTGCCTTTGGTGAGATGTCCAATCTCCCACGCCTCAAGATCAAGATCATCCGGGTCCTCTTCCGAGGGCGTTGAAGGGTTGCTGTCCAACTCTTGAAATACCTTTGCCGACGGGTCGAAATCCCTTCGGTCGTAATTTTTCACCTTGTAAGTCTTGCCAGCCCTCGGCGGATCGTGCAAGAAGCCTTGAGCATACTTTTGCATCGAAGCTACACGATGAACTGAGAGCCCAAGATGGCGTATCATGCCGACAAGCTCATCCGTATTCGCTGGGTCGACAATAGTCATTGGGGTGGGGAAACGCTCCTTGAACTTGTAAAACACAGGAATTGCATGAAGACCCTTTGTTCGAATCAAGAAAGTCACGGCAATCAACAGCCAAAACGGTTCGTGCGCAAACACTTCTTGGATAAGGCCAAAGGCTTGCGAGGTGAGAGGCGCAAATGGTACCGCAGAAATTGTGCCCCTAGGCGGTCGCTTCCTGGCCAGAGGCTTCTTCTCAGGTGCTGAGATTGGTGGTGTAAAGTATGGAGATGTTGAACTGACATGTTTCACGCCCAGACTCTGATCTTCCAAACCGGACCAGTTCCCCAGCGCCGCTATTTGATCAGAGCACTGCCCTTGGACCAGCTCATTGGGACTATTTGTTTTAGACTGGTGATATAGTTGGGCCGAGACGTAGCTGATATTGCCATGCTCAGTCACTTGCGGCGCCACGGCCACACACTCTTGGGCAAGATTAAGAGGCAATAGAGTCGGGATGCTCCACCTGTGGCTTTCTTGTGGGCGTTGATCTTGGGGCTGGTCGGACCAGTAGTGCGATGTAGTGAGACGGCGCTTCGCGCTCCCTGGCGGCTGAGAACAAGGCAACCCAACTTCCGAGTCGCGCCGCCGTTGCCGCTGAGTGTCGAATAGCCCGGCTGAGGACGGTGGCCGGATTTCCGGGTCTCGCTCCAGCTCCTTGGCCCGAGCAATGAGCCGATCGGTGGCTTGCCATGGTTCCGAGGCTGGCGGAGGTTCCAATCCATTCCATATCCGCCAGATGTAGGCAACAACGTCTTGTCCATCCAGACTTTGCTGGTCGTAGCCGCGCAATCGTCGGATTGATTCAGCGCAGTCAATCAGATGATGCCAGTCCTCTGAGCCAGCGACCAGGCTCTGCTGGAGAAGCTGCTCGGTCTCGCTTGATGCCCGACTGGATTCGATGACGTCGGCGAGGAAATCCCGGGCATCTTGCCATGCGTCAAATGCCCACAGGACGTCGTGACCGAAGCGTGACCGGGCGGGGTCGGGCATGTCGATCAGTCCCTTTGGAGGTGAATGAGGATGCAGGCGACAGAGTCAAGTTGCGAGCGTGCATTCGGGAACAGGGTGGAAGCTTGCATAGCGGTCCCGATGAAAACCGGTTCTCGAAGATGTATGCTGGCCGATGGCAAACAGTTGATGGGGGGTTGAGCAAGGGAAAAGGGTCCAAATGGGGGAGACAGGGTTATGAACAGAGGGTTCAAGTTCATGACAAAGGTATCGGCCGAGGGTTTGGTGGATGCCTGGGAGAAGTCATTCACGGTGTGTTTGCGAGGCTGAGTTTGGAGCGTTTGGTTGGCTGCATATATATAGAATTAACTAGAAATCTAACCAGAACGTTCAGAAAACGTCTGAAGCAACCATGACAACACTTGGAAGTTTATCGTTGCTTTCAAACCACTTAACCAGGCAGGCTAGGCAGCAGATAACCTCGCATTACTCGTTCGCGTATCTCTCAACATGGGACAGTATCGGACACTGTGCTCGACGTCGAGTCAGACGAGAGGAAATGGGGGCCTCGGAGGAAAAAAGAAATCGGCCCTACAGTCGAGAGCGAAGATGCTATCGCCTGCTGGGGTTGGCGTTGGTTGATTCGGGCAAAGAACGGACGAGAAAGCTGCAAGAATGGGGAAGGAAGGTCCTCCACGTGTCCTGGCGACTGGGTTCCAGGGGGTCTGCAGCGCACCTCACCCGCTGGAGCAACTGAAAGTCAGGGACCGCCAGGGACTGACTGGACCCAGCCCACCTGCAGGCAGGAGGCTTCCAGGTTGCTGCTCCTCGGCATGGAAGTGCCGCTCTTTTCCAGTGGTGCTGGGTTTTGCGGGTACGAGCGCATGCGCCAGGCTGGTACCTAGCCTTGTCCGCGCTCTCCACCAGAATTCACGGTGAGCCTCGTGTACTGTGTTGGTACTCTGCTCCCCTCAACCAAGGTGGTCACGAAACAGCACCCAGCGGAGAGGTCGCGTGATGCAGTACGACAAAAACTCATGTGGAAGGCGAAAAATAGAGAGTGACCTTGAACGCAATTGCCCATCCAGAAACGGTCATATAAACCAAAACTCACCAGAGCCTCCCCGGACTCCTTCAACGCCATCCATCTCCCATTCACTTCTTCTTATCTCTTTTCTCGAATCTCCCACGCTTACCTACCTAGTCTACAGTGTGCAAACGTGTGCTTCTTCAGTCAAGTGACACCCGTTGCTCTGCATCCTCCGCTTTCAATCACGCCAAACGCCCAACCTAGCACTAGCCCGCCAATCAGAGCCCCGAGCCGCGGCAAGGTCGGACCACATCTACAGGTCACGTGCTCCATCGCATCGCCCCGACTCGATCCTGTCGCCAGTCTTTCGCCTCGCCTCGCCGCCTCCGCTCCGCTCGCAATTCCATCTTCCTCCCCGTATCTCGCCCACCGCGCCCTCCCCGTTCCCTACAGAACCTGTATCAACATCATCAACATCATCCAAGAGATGAGTAGTCGCGGCGGTAAATTAGCCCCAGAAGTCAATCGGTATGTTGTCGCCAGCCCAATCCGCGCCAGCGCTCGACACCCAGCACGAATCAACATTCAACGCCCGACGCCCCATCCATCCATCACCCATCCCATCCAGACCCCCGATCTGACCCCACGAACGCCTGCATGCTCTATCAGATGTCGCTAACTGTTTTCCAGAGCTCTGTTCGTCAAGAACTTGAGGTATGATGCGACCGACGTCGACGTGTCCGAAGCCCAACTAATGGATGCCGATATAGCTACAACGTCACTCCGGAGGAGTTGTTCGACCTGTTCGGAAAATTTGGCCCAATTCGGTATGCACAGGCCCCGAGCAACCACTGCGGCACCCCCGGCGACGCGCTCTCGCGTCGGCTCGAGTCGCACAAATTGATGCGTATACTGACGGTCTCTGCAGCCAAGTTCGACAGGGTATCGCGGGCAACACCAAGGGCACAGCCTTCGTTGTCTATGAAGACGTAATGGATGCGAAGCAAGCCTGCGACAAGCTCAACGGCTTCAACTTCCAGAACCGCTACCTCGTTGGTGCGTTGCCCTCCCTCTCTCGGCTCGTCCGTGTCGTCTGCGCCCTCGGATATTGCCTCGGACGTAGCCTCGGACTTGAACTTGCGCTGACGATGTAAACAGTACTATACCACCAGCCCGACAAGATGGTCAAGTCAAAAGAGGACCTCGAAGCCCGCCGCGAGTCGTTAGCTCAGCTCAAGAAACAGCACGGTATCGATTGACAATCCGACCGGCCTGTGGATAGCCTGCCTAGGAAGTCAACTTCCTTGTCTGCAGGCCGGTCTTCGTCTTCTCCCAAACCTCGGTCGCCGGATCCGAAGACGATCCTCCGAAAAGGCAGGGCGCCGACCAATAAAGCAACCACCAAGAACCACGTAGCCTCCCGCGTTGTCCGCTTCGACGATGGGTTGCGACCCGCACTCCAAACCTGTGCATGATGTAATCCTTATTGTACCACTTGTTTGGGGGGCTCCAGGCAGGGAGCTCAGAAAACGCATTGGCTTTCGGTGGTTTTTGGTTCGGTTCGGACTCGCCTGACACGCAAACACCTCTCCTTTTACGGCTCTGGGAAATGGTGCACTGGGGAAATTAAGGTTGATTCAGCAAGTGGCGATATGACCAGTCACAAACTGCTTGGGGATCTGGCCTGGGATAGGCCAGAAGACGTTTTTGCCTGTGGATAGCTTTTGTTGTGGTGTTTTGTCTGCTTCTTTTTTTCTTCTATCTTCTTTTCGAAGCCATGGCCACGAGAAGCCAAACCCCCTCCTTCACTCTGTCGCAGTCTGCTTGATGGCTTTGAGACCGTACAGAATTGTGACTTTGACTGGCCTTGTCTTTGACTCTTTTTCTCGGTGGGCTTTGCATCGTACGATATTATCGATGTTACTTTGACGGGTGAGACGAAAAGGGAAACGCGCATGTAGTATGTGGATTAGAGACGAGTTCAGTTTGATCAAGGATAATGGAACTCGATTCGCAGATTGGAGATTGTGATTTGATATGACTCGACTTGACTTGGACTTGTGATGCGAAGGTTGCTCATGGAGCTACCTAACCAACGCTGAAGAGATGTAGCTATGCTCTAACTGTAGAATATCTAAACTGTAGAAGCCGAGGAAGGTGGAGGTTGCAAAGACAAGGTTGTCAAGGTATGGATGCAGCTCGACGGTTGTAGTATACAACTAGATGCACCTCTAGACAGCTTGCTGCAGAGCCAAGGGGATACCCCTCAAGCCCGCGTCTCTCGATCGTCATGTTCCTTGGCACCAACACCAGTCTTGTTGGTCGATCCAGTATGTCGAATCCCCTGCAGGAAAGGCCAGCAGCCAGAATGTGTGTGTGTGTGTGTGTGTGTGTGTGTGTGTGGTGGAGATGTCCGGACCTCGGTGTGGGTGGAATAGGGGTCGAGATGGATACGGATTCATATCAACCACGCCCAACATGAGAATACACTTTGGCGAGTTAGGGCTGATGACAAGCAGGTGCTTGCTTCTGCATGAGGAAACGAGGAAGGAAACTGTATCTGCACTCTCCCAACAGCAGCTGATCTGTTGAGAAATCTGACATGACCTCCTACCCAGTTTCTACAGACCCGACAGTCTGGTTCCCATCCCGGTCCGTGATGTGGAAATTGCCCGCCACCAACAACATCAGCGAGCTGCAAATGCAGTGATCCCCATTGTCGTCACACGGGCAAAATGCCGCAAATGTCCGGATACAGCGCCGCGAGCTGGTTTTCATCTCATGGACTGGGGATTGAGCTCGGTAAGAGCGGGTTGTGGCATGGACTCTGGAGTGGGCATCCGGATGTCAACTCGGTTGCTAGTAGCATCTCGCTTCCAGGCAAAAGCTTCTAGTTCAAGTTCAAAGAGATGCCATAGAGTGTAACAACTAGAAGCAAGAGCGAATCTCGCTGGAACCTTGGTCACTTGACCAGACGGACATGCGGCGGGATTCCTTCAAGCGGAGTTGAAAGGGGGCTGTGGTCCGGCAGCTCATCCATCTTCCACCACGTCACGATTTATGGATACAGCTGCACTCTTTCTGCTAGCAAGCAAGCGAGCAAGCAAACAGACGACTGCAGCCTCGGCTCCGTCCCGCGTCGAAAGATGTCTTTCGTGGCGTTGTCGTGCTGTGTGTTCTGTTCCGTCTACTACTGAGGGGGAACAAGATACCTACCTACCTGCCCAGGTGGTCGTCGCTCTGAGGGGGAGAAAAACGCCTTGCCGTGTGACCCAAAGCCAAGCCCGGGCGCACGCTCGGCCGCATCGATAGCGGCCCTGTATAGAGGTATAGAGAGAGGAGAGAGAGAGAGGGAAAGTGGAAGATGCTGCTGCTGTGCAAAAAGTCTCGAGAGACAGACGCAGCGAGAGTGAGGTGGTCGCAGGCGAGGTCGCTACGCGGCGGCCGTGGAGGGCTCTGACTGGTGGTGTAAGCGCCTGAGGGTGGAGGAGCGGTCTCTGGAGGCGGCCTCGTGGCTTAGCTGGGGGGGCTTTGAACGGTGAACCAACTCGACCTTTCGGGGCCTTGACATGACGGGCGAGAAATGCCTAGGAAATGCCTAGGAAGGGAGGAATAGTTATGGATCTTGCTCGAGGCCATGATGCCCTGCCCGGTGCAACTGCCGAGTGGTGGCGAGGTGTAGAGATGGGACAGAGGGAAGGCTCTTGTTCGTGCCTGCCTTCCATGGATGTCTTCTAGTTCGCAGCCCATACTAGGTAACTAGGTACCTAGACAGACAGACAGTTCACCACCAACAACACTTGCATCCACCTCAACCTCACATCGACATCGACAGACTTTCCTCATCCAGACAAGACTGTATGCACCCTCAATCATCTGCCGAAGGATCCAATCCTTCCGTTTTCCTAATGTGGACTCTTCCGCACCTGGACCTTGTAGCTCGGGGGGCTGCTCCGCTAGGCCATCGTCATGGCGGCGCACACCCAGAAGCCTGGTCGGTCTCGCAGCCAGCCAGCCCGACAGACCACCCTTCAACCTCCACAGCCACGCGCACCAGCTCGACCGCCTTCCCCCTAGACAATGCACCTTGCAGAGGTAGGGCTCGCTCGATCTCGCGATGGCCATGGCGATGGGGGTAATCAACTCTTGCCGTATTGGGGCCCACGATGACTTGACCCCATCATCCATGCGTCCTTGCCCCCGGCCTCGAGGCTCATCACCAACCGTCGATGGCCGCAGCTACGGCCTCTTTGTATACTTGCTAGCACACTCTGTCTGTCTGTGTCTGTCTATCCAAAGCCCGATATTCTCTCTATAAAACCATTTCGGAATCCTCCCAAATATCACCCCTTTCTTTCCCTTACAGCCTCATCCTCTTCTCCCAAAAGCCAATGTCTGCCCCAGTGTCTCGCTTCAGCAGGCTGTCACTCGAGAGCATGCCCCCAGAAACCCGCTCTCGCACCCGGGCTCGGTCCCTCGCCGCGGAATCAGAACAGCCCTATAGAGATGATGATGAGTCGAGCTCCGGGTCAGAGCTCGAGTCGGATAGTTCCGACTTTGACGATGACAGCTCAGAGTTTGACGACGGCGAGCCTTCGGCGGTTCGCTCACCCGCCAAGCTCACATATACCGTCGACCACCTCCCGGAAGCCACACAGACAGCTGTCCGCGATACCTTCAAGGAGCCCCCGAGGATCGCCCTGCAAAAGTGCCGCCGCATCAACAACACGTACGCCTTTCAGATGACGGAGCTCGTCACACGCTCCATCCGGATTCGCGCCCCGGAGAAGGGCATATCCAACCTGAGCTGCTCGTGCCGGAGCGATGGACAGCCCTGCGAGCACCTCATGTGGCTCCTTGACCAGATCGTCAAGCAGACGTTGTACGACCATGACCTCGCTAAGCCCTTGAAGATGAACCAGGAGGGCTACGCTGAAGAAATGGGCGACCCCTTCCAGCAGATTGCAAACTACCATCTTGACGTCCTCGCCGATGGACTGCACTGCCAATTAGTTACTCCACATTCAGAGTATAACAACGAGCCTGATGTCTATCGAGCTCAGGAAGCTCGAGAGATTCTCTCTTCCGTCCATGACGAAGATCCAGAGTCGTTCCGTCCAGACATCTTTGACCAAATATCACTGGGCAAGAAGCTTCTCAAGCGGCACGACCTTGAGCAGACCATCTTCCGCATGCTCCTGGACAATCACCACTTCTTCCACTACTTCCGCTCCGCATCCCGCCCCACGGACCCCGTCAACGACCCCTTCCACAAACTCACCCAGCGCATCGACCGCGTCCTCCGGGACCTGGACGCCGCGGCGGACCCATCGGCGGTGTCCGAATCCCCTCGCAACGTGTCCTGGGCGGCTTCCCACATCCTCGGCTGCGTCCGCCGCATGCGCCACGAGATTTACACGCGCGATAGCCCGCTCTCGGCGCGCGAGGCCCTGTCCGCAGCCCGCAGCCTCGTCCACATCCTGGACTCGGTCGTGGCCCGCAACCGGGACCAAGGCCAAGCGAGCGCCCCGCGCATCGACCGCAACCTATATCTGCGCCTCGTGGGCGATCGTGACCAGGACTTTATCCTTAGCGTGCTGAACCTGATCCCTGAGGCGGCGAGCCAGTTCCTGAACAACCTCGAGGCCAGCCTCGAGCAGATTGAGTTGTACGGCGCTCCGGCGGGCTACGTCGAGCGGTTTCGCGCCATGCTGGGGAGGCTGAGGGCGTCGAGCACGGGGTCAGGGCTGAAGCGATCGGTGCAGAGCCAGACGGGAGGGCGGAGGATGAAGCGGATGAGGTGAGGGCAACCTTGGAGCTGGTTCTTCACGGGATGGCTGGGTATAGTAGGATCAACGAACGGAAGGCGCTCCGCGAGGAGAGCACGTGTGTACCTATTTTCTTGCTTATGAATATCAGAATACCATTGTCAATTCGATACTGACTTTATGAAAAACAAATTCTCTCTTGTAGCAAGCAAGCAAGCAAGCAAGGAAGGAAAATCGAGGAAACGCATGCCACTGGCTGAACGGTTCATGGGACCCGCCCGCCTACTCCTCCTCATGGATCTAATGCTCTAGTGATGGAATGGATGCGTGCGCTGTTGCGAATGGATGGATGCTGTTGTTGTGTGTGGGGACTGTCCTGCCCTGCCCTGTGCCGAAGTGAAGATGCAATCGATCGTGTCAAACCTTGAGTCCAGCCTCGTCACGGAAGGCCTCAATCTCGGCAAGAACCTCCTTCAGCGTAGGCCGGTCATAGTAATTCTCCTTCCAGTTGCCCGTCTTCATGCCCTCGATCCTCTCGCCCAGCCACGCTTCCGATGCCTCAATCTCCCTCGACCACCAGTCCCGCGCCGTCTGCTGGACCTCGTCCGAGGTGGATAGACCCGTCTTCTCGTACTGTCGGAGCACGAGCTGATTGCGCTCCCTCACGATCAGCCTGCTCAGACCGGCCTGTCTCCCACGCGTGCAGCGGTCGATGAGGCGCTGCATCGGTTCGGGAGTCGTCGTGTATCCTGGGAACTCAACCAGAGGTTCCCAGCGATACGACAGCCAGACTGCAGCTCTCTGAGGAGCGCTGTTTCCTTCAAAGATGCACCACAGCACGCGACCGAGCATGTAAGCCTCGCAGGCTTCCTGCTCTGTCGGGGTGAGGCATGCCCAAGGAACATTGTAGCCCTTTGACGGCCACCTGTATTCCTCGCCCTCGCCCATCTCCTCCCACCCAGGAAGCATCTCGGTCAGTATGTTGGCGTACTTCTCGCTGACCTCGGGCGGGATTTCCTCGTCAATGGCAAGCAACCTCACGTACTCTAGAGCGTTGACCTCTGGAGCCGCAAACTCGCACCAGACTCCACGCTGCTCAAAGTCAACCATGACGGCGTCCCGAGAGGCTGACAGCACAATATTGTCCAGTCTGAGGTCGGGGTAGAAGATGCCGGACGTCTTGCGCAGATGAACGAGGGCAGATGCCAACTGGAGGGCCCATCTCGTCTCGTCAGCCAATGACACCATGTTGTGTATCCTGAGGAAAGGAATCAGGTCACGCAGGCTACCGTGAGTATGATACTCCAGCGTGAAGCCAATGACTGCCTCTTTGCTCCCAAACCTGCTTTTTTTGGTCACAAGGTGGACCGGTCGAGCAACGATGTTGGGGTGGGGTTGGATCATGAGGAGCTGCCTCAACTCATGATAAAGATATTTGGTGTAACTGGTCAGTGCCTTGAAAATCCATGTTTTACCTTGGATTGTGACGAGGCAAACGCTGTCATGCAGCTGTGAGACGTACGTCACATCGTTGATGTCGACGGTAGGCGGCAGCTGAACGTCACTACCCCAGAAATCCTCCAGGCCGGACACGGACAAGAGCTGCCGCTCCAGGTAGTGAGTCGGGGCGACCACGATCTCCGTATCTGCAACATTCACGGGCAAGTTTCTGAAGACAATCCTGGATCCAAAGGGGATAGTCTTGAAGACCCCAATCGGATCCTGCTGGAGAGAAGTCCAGTGCTGAAGGATGCGGAGCACATGGTGAGTGACGCCCAGGTGCGCGATGCGCTTTGCACTCGTGGTGTGGAATGCCACGTCCACGTCGAGAACACGGCGGAGCTCCGGTGAAAGCTTTGCGGGCTCTGGGATAAAGACATCCACTCGCATCGGCGAGATAGAGTCGACAAACAGAGGCACGGCATAGAACTGGCTTCCAAAGGCGGTGCAGCCGTCGATGCGCCAGAGAGGGCGCTCCAGCGCGCCGAGGCTGTCTATCCGGTTCTTGGGATTCAGCATCGAGTCCTGCCAGCCGACAGCCTGGCCGTCCTGGCTCACCAAGTCCGGTTCCGGGCTTGGAACAAGGTCCGAGAAAGCTGCAGTGGGGTGGATGACATCGTGAATAGACTGCTTGCTCAACTCCATGGCACGATGCGACGCAGACAAGAGGAGGAGGCCTAGAATAGAAATGACCCGAGTCAGCTACAAACGGTGCTATAACCGGACGGTGAGGCAAAAAGCACCTGCGGTATGTCTCGAATGCTAGGTAGGTACTCAACCCAACAGGCGGTTGAAGTGAGGGGTTCTAGACTCTGATGCAAGGGAGCGAAAACTCGAGGGTTTGCGACGAGATCAGCCAATGTGACCAGGGAGCTGCGAATGCAAGTTGAAGACAGAAACCGGCGGGTAATCGATTCAACCGAGAACAGCAAATGGACGTGACACAGGTTGACGCTCAAGCTGCTGGCAGAGTTGGTGGACTGACTGACTGCCTGTTGTTGTGCGACAGAGAGATGGAACCCAGAGGCAGGTAGGTAGGTAAGCCGTTAGGTTGGCGGATGGCACAGCCGAGTTGGGCGGACGGTTCTGAAGCTGGCCGCTGGAAATGGAAATGGAGCAATCCAATCCCGCCAGGCCAGGCAGGCTGCTTGATCACATGATTCGAGAAACAGCTGTCTGTTGGTCCTCTGGAGCGGAAGGTGACTGATCACACTCGCCGTTTGGTGATAGGCTATGTCCCTCGCAGGAGGAAACCGTGACCGTTCCCATGTGAAGTTGGTGGCCAAACCGAAGGCTCGGCGAGAACCGTCGAATCCCGAGTTTCCCGTGCTCGCTCGAGTCACGGTTGCCGGGTTCCACTTGCTGCTAACTAGATGGCGGGTTGCTTCATCAACCAAATCATTATCCATGGGTAAAGGCGAACAACACCAATCGTTGTCGGATCGGCAAGCAAGTACCCGTCGCCAGGACCTGGAAACACGGGGGTGAAATGGCGAGGCTGGGTGGTCCAAGAGCGCTGCCGCAAATGTTTGCTTGTGCTGTTCTGTTCCGACGCCGCAATCATTGCCATCCATCCATCCCTTCTGGTCGAGCCATCGCTGAAAAATCGGCGAGGCGTTCAGGTTCAGCAGCGCTTCAACGGCATCTCGTGAGGGGCGTTTGTAAATATAGCAGGCTCGGGACGTCTCGTTTGCCCAAGGCTCGTGCTGGTTTCGTCGCCAACAGCATAAGCAGCCGGCCACATAGGAGCAGGACCATCTGTTCACAGCCGCGTTACGATCGGTGGATTCGCCAGGGGACAGAGGCGTAATCAACCCAAGAGCCGGCACATGAAGTCTGTTTCAGAGTAAGTGAGCCGTGGTGCACACAATATCGGCACCAGCATTGCCTTGAGAATCCCAGGGAGCCATTGTACTCAAGGATCAAGAGATGGAAGATTTGCTAGCGGGGAGAAGCTGCCCGGAAATGAAGTTGTAACAAGCATCCAGGGGAATGTAAAATAAAGCCGTTTGGAAAGGAACGGCCCGGTAAGACGCGAGCTTGGAGCCTCGAGCCCAGTGCTCAGACTGTGTTACCTAGGCGAGCCAATGTCTTGATTTGGCCGTCACCCCGACCACTTTTGCAGAACTGATCGAAACAGGACATTCTCGTAACAAGAGTCTTGAGACTGAGTGAAGGGGGGAACCTGAGCATATGGAGATGGATATAGGAGCAGGCACAACGACGAACAACAGCAAGGCATACCATGGAGGTAGAGCTCGTCAGCCAAAACTCGGTCCATGGATCAGATCAGACAGACATAGCCGAAATCGACGACAATGCAGAGCTTCCGCAAATGACACAAAGTACCATGACATTCGCTTCGAGTATCCTGGCAGCTCCCTGGAATGTATGTTTGCGTGGGGGAATACCGGGCTTCTGGGAACAAGGGCCGTGAGCAGACCGGTGAGTAGTCACATCTCCAAATCCCAGGATTACCGACCACTTGGATCCTGGGAATGGTCATCGCCATCTGCATCGGCACGCGTCCCCTGGACATAGTCAGCTGTGGGTAGTATGTACGTATGTATCTTGCGAGTTGCCGATTGATTCGTGTAGCCAAACAGCCTGTTGGTCCCCGACATGCCGGGCTCGGCGTGCCGAAAAGCCATCAAATGCCGTCTCGTCTCGTTTTCAACTTTGGAGAGCCAAGCCGGAAGATCTGGGCAGTGCGTAGAGGTCATGTCAAAATGATCCAGGATGAAGCCGGGGAAGCTCCCGAGTGGTTATCCTGACTCGCCGCTGTGGTGCCGCGTCGCCATGTCGGCGACACCTTGGGGATGCATGGCAAACAGACGCCGTTATCCGTGGGATGCGGAGCGGGTTGGACCTTTGAATCATGGCCAGGTCGGCGGCTGCATGGGTGGCTTGATATGAGAGAGGGAGGTTGGACAAATGAGTCTCCACGGCGGCATGGCAACGCAAGGGATTTCATGCGTGTCTATCCGTACATGAAGCGAGTCAGGGCAAGGTTCGCCTAGGAGGCGGGAAGATCCGATGGCGGATAGCGGCTAGACTAATGGTTTAGCGGAAGCGGGAGCCATGTGTCATGTGGATATTCGAGTCTAGGTCGGTTTCTAGATTCTCGTAGTTCTCGGGGTCGTGTTATTTTTATCTTGGTGCTTCGTGCAGATGAGACGAGGAGAAGTGGTGAATTCAGCATGGAATTGGCCGATGCCATTGGGCTGGATCGTCTCCATACTAGGTAGGTACTAGCACCTGCTTCGACTCAACTCAACGGCTGTGCCTGGACGGACCTGCTGCGTTGCCCTGGTGGAGACCGGTCAACTCGTGCCTGCCTCGTGAAAATCATCCCGACCCGATTTGACTAGGTCAAGTTAGGAGTCGCTTAAAGTTCGACTAGGAAGGCGCATTGCGACTCTAAACTCCTACGTCACGGGATAGAGGGATCGTCTTCCGATGTCTTTCTAATGGCCGCTCCTTGCAACCTACAACCACTGCGTACCTACCCACCGTGATCCTTTACAGACCGAGCCCACCGGCCTCTCTCTCCAAGCCTCCGTCTCACGCCTCTCACCTCGCAACTCTGTCCTTGGATCAAGAAGTGGAGGGGAAAGAGGGAACATGGCCAGGCACAGGCATGCACCTGCCGTCACTCATCACGGAGGCGCCGCTGTGCGCCGAATACGACTCGACAGAGTGCGCCATAGCTGATGCTGAAGCAAGTTCGTTGGCCTCGTTTGACTGGGTGAGATTGGCGTGCCACGGCTCGTCAATGGCATTGTGCAGCCAGTTCAGTCAGTCCTGTCTGTCAAGGCACAATCCGCAATTAACAATCATGCACAAAGCCGGATGACGATCGGTCCGATGCCTGTCTCTAGTCGACGGCCGATGAGCGATATTGGTTCCTGGTCTCACCGGTCCCCGCCCCTGCCTCTCCACCGTACCAACCAAAGCCTTTGCGTGACGATGGCGTACAGGTGTCTTGTCACATGGCTCTGAATCAAGCAACGTTGTCCGGCACACTGAGCATCAAGTTCGCCACCTCGTCCAGCCTCGACCAGGTCCGTGGGTGAAAGGGAAGTTGGAAAGAAGGAAGAAATTGCTGAAGCCCACAGATTCTGTGGACTTGGCATGCGTTTCTGCGCTCGGCAACATTTGGACAACGAAAATGCCGGCTGCGCGTGCCCTTGTTGCGTTGGCTGGTGCGTCTGCACTTTGCGGTCCCAGTTGCATTGCCCCAACTGGAGATGCAATCCTGCAGTTTGCTCCCGCGATCGGGTTCTCAAGATCGAACCTGAACTGGCTAGAATGCCATAGTAAGCCTCTTTTCAACCCCTGGGCGGCACTTGCGATTTTGTACTCCTTGGAGCCGTCACCCGTCGTCGATGTATCGATTACCTGAGTTTCGACAACCCCGGCCAAGTTGGCTTCGCGACCTAGGCCGTATAGAAAAAGCAAAGTGATGCTGCGGCAGGCCAACCCCGGCTATTCGTGCAACCATAACCACTAGCCCATGTCAATCACATGGGCGATTCAATCCACCAACGACCGTTGTCGCAACTAAATCCCGTGGCCATGGGACAATAGTCCGATCAAGATTCGACTGATAGACGATGGAACGAGGCCTGGGCATGGCAAACTGGGATCTGAGTCGGCGGATCGAACCACCCAGACAGCCTCGAGCAAAGTCCAAGTCTCTGAGTGCCTGGTCCCCGTCTTCGACAACCCACCTCGCTTTCGCCTTGTTCCCAGCATCTCTCCACCTGATCGGGAACTCCAGGCACACTGAGCGGCAGGGCGGGTAATAATCCCCAGGTCCTCCGTCCGAGCACCGCAATCAGACGGGCCCCTGTCACTCCATGGTACCCCTCAGACCGGTCAAAAACTATTCAGCACGGAGCCATGTCGACGTCGTCCTCACCGAGTCCACTTTCCTCTCTCACAGACTCGTCCATCATCACCCTTCCCAGCAGACCGTCGAGCCGTTGCTTCAATCGCAACGCCCAGTCACTACGGCCACCACACCGCCAGCCGCCAACCCGCTCAGCCCGCAGCCCGCATCGGCCGTCATCCCTACCTTGATCGCGGCCGCGAGCATACCGGTCCTGCCAGCACCACCAGCTGCTCGCTCCAGAGTCTTGTGTGTGCTAGTACCACGCACGACTATCTATCCGCTTCATCGTCGAGAACGAGCAGCACCGCGGGCCAAGACAAGGCTCTGCGTCTTATCCTAACAGGCAGTCCCGAGGCTTCCCAGTCAACGGCCACGGGCATCACACCAACATCTCGAGGCGGCAGCATCGTCGTTGGACGTCGCGCCCATCCGCAGTGAGCCTACAGCACCTGGTTGGGCTCACCCTACTTATCCCCTCTCCGCCTAGTTCCCCTCTGGATTCCTCCGGCTTCTCTCATCGTACCGATCTTCCTCTCTCATCGACTATCTGGGCTCGTCTCCAGCCGCTATTTTGGCATCGGTCGTCGTTGGCGCTCCACTCGACGCACTACGGGGGGTTCAACGTCAACTGTCCCGGTGATGGCTTTCGTGGCACCTTAGCCTACCACCACACTCCCCCTCCTCTCACCCCGGCGTCGCTCAACTTTGTCCGGTGTTTCTTGGGCCCAAACCGGGCGACCCAGGCATTCCTTGTTCCTGCTTGTATTTCCTCTACTTTGGTCCCCACGTGGTGGTACCTCGACCTTTGTCTCTAGCTGCTGCTCCTACTGCCGCCGCCGCTGCTGCTCCTGCTGCTGCTACTGCGCAGTCTTTGTTCCACACCCCGTCCTGTCTCACTGCAGCCATTATGGTAAGAGATTCCCTCTCCCCGGTTGGCGGCAAGCTGCATGGGTTATATCATTGATCCCCCGTCCCATCGGTCTCTTTGGGGTGGTCCCTGCGGCTGTTGCCAATCAACCCCCCCGTTTCCTCTTGTCGCCGCCCCATCATGGCCTCTCGTGCCATGACTCCCGGTCAAGCATATTCTTCTTGACCTCGCCCCCAAGCCCCTCCCAGCAGACCCAAATGTGCGGTGAATTGATTTTTTTCCTCTTGTATAGAATCCTCATTACCCTTTTAAGGCCAAGAGACCTCGCCCCCAGCCGGGGGTTGAAGACTCTGCGCCCTCATCAATATCTTTTACCCCTCCCGTGGATCCCAATTACACTACTTTACCCTACGAGATCCAACAAGGCCTTGAACAGCTGGCCAACTTCTATGGACTGACCTCTGGCTACCAAATTCACCAAATACTCGACCAGGAGCATTGCAGGAAGAGAAGAAGAGTAGACCCGTCATCACTTCCCATGGCCCCTGAGCGTGGATCAACCTCATCGCAGGGATCCTTGGAGAAGCTTCCCGTGTCGACTCCCTTTGACCAGAATCAAGAGCAATATGGCTCGACTTCAAGCTGGGCCGAGTCTGCCTCGGCCTCTGGGCCGTCCTCGACTTCGCCGATAGTCAGACGTATAGCTGACTTGAGCTTGCTCCTCTGCCCTTGCTGTGGTTATGGCCTAAGACAACCAGATGGTATGCGACCAATTCCTCTGTCTCGCCTTCGCTCGCCATTGGTGACCCTGGTACAACGCTAATGACACTGACTGACACCGATTGAAGGTTATCAACAGCTCTCTACCACACCGGCGGTCGTGCCCGACCAGAGCACGCCGTACATGGCAGAGAAGCAACCATCGCTGCAAATTGCTCCTCCTGAACCGTACAGTGACACAGTCCTTGGTCTGGAGCAGCAGTCGGCTTTTGACTACCAGCAGCCCGGCCTGACCAGCGCTCCTCTGACAAGCTTCCCTCTGTTGCCTGACCAGACAACGTTGGCAGCACCGCTGATCAGTGATGCTGGCCCAAGTCAGCTGCACCACCTGCCAGCAGGTGACTTCTACACCAACCAATCTCTCAAGCAAGAGGCCCAGCTGGATAGCGAATTGGAGAGCCAATTGGAGAACCAGCCAATGAGCCAGCCTATGAGCCAGCCAATGATACCAGGCCAGCACCTCATCACCCAAGATCTCACGCAGGTTGGATATGGTCCCGATTCCAACCTCGTCAGCACCGCTGCTCTTGCCCAGCATGGCTTGGTAACAACCGAAGAGATTTCTCCCTATGGCTTGGCCCCAACCGGGCAGCTCGGAGGAGATGCTATGCAGGGTGGATGGTCCGAAGTTCATCTACTGGATCAACAACCCAATTTCGAGATCATCTTGCCCAATCAGCGAGGCGGAAAGCGAGGCCCATTCAAGGACCCCAGCCTTCGCGAACAAACCGCCCAGACTCGGAAAATAGGGTCTTGTATCAGATGCAGGATGCAAAGAATACGCGTAAGTGACGAGAAGCTGGCCGCCTGTGCCAAACAAGCCACCTTGCGTGAACCAGCTTTAGTTTGACGGCCAGAACTGATGATGTGATTGCAGTGCGAGAACAATCCCGAAGAGGAAGGGGGGCCGTGCCTAACCTGCAAGAAGGTGTCGAATTCAAGAGCAGGGCGGTTTCCATGCCTGAGGTACAAGATCACGGACATTCGACTGTTCAAGCCCGGCCAAGTGCCTGGCTATGAATGGACACGAAGGTGGAACAACAACATCTCGGATCCGATCCAGAGCTGGGCATCTGAAGAGCTCAAAACCATCTATGTCTCGGAAGGACTCTCGAACAAGTGCGTCAAAGTTGAGGTTCGGCAATTCATCCCCCAGGCCGGCGACAAGCTGGTGCGTACATGGGACTACAACGGGACCAAGAGGTCGGTCTCGATCCCGCCGTATGCACTGGTGAATCTTGAAGAGGTGAAGCAGGCGTATCAAGACCACATCCGGGACAGCATGAAGGATGCCTTTGGACGATTGCTCGGTCCCCGTGATGGCCTCTTGTTCAAGACGTATGGACGCGCATGGCAAATATACCGGGACCAGTCGACGTCGCCAGAGTGCCTTGAGCTTCTCAATCACACGCTGATGCTTTGGATGTCGGTCCGTCTGACGACGAGGTCAAGCTTCATTGTCGGAAATGAAACGCTGGGCATGCGTCGTGACATCCTGGACGAGACGAACCCGAACCACGGCATGATTCCCCTTCCGCCAGTGCTTGGTGCTCAGCTGGACCTCATCTTGATCCACCACATCCAGACAAGACTTCGGAGAGAGCTGCTAGACAAATTGCAGAAGATGATGTCTAAGAACAAGCAGAGCACGTGGCTGGTGACGTACCTCGTAGTCTTCATCCTCTTACACAACACGGCTCTCATCACAGCGCACGATGCCGGATATGCCAAGAAGCATGGCATGGAGGTGAGAAAGCCATCGGGCCCAGGCGGACGAAGTGCGCGGATTACTAACGCGTCATTGGTTGATAGCGACGATTTGCGCGTGAGGAAAAGGTCAAGGAATACCATCTTGGTAAGGAGCCCGGCCCAGCCTATTTGTTGATGAGTGTGCGGAGGGGAACGGAGACTAACCTCGTGGGCGTGAACTAGGAGCCAACATCCTGCTGGCGCACTTCCACTACTGCAACAAGGGCATCTACCCCTTCTCGGAGGATTGCAAAGACCAGGACTTGCGAACCCTGGCAGGCCTAGATGAGGAAAAGATCAAGTTTGTGCACACCACTAGCAGCTACGCCAGGCGGCACCGTAAGTCAACCCCAGCCAGTCAGGCCCACACCACAGGCCCTCTCGATTACAGTACCATGTCTCCGGGGCAGCGCTAATGTGGCATGTCATGGCATAGGGCTAGAGTGGGAAGAGCTCCGTCAAGCAGACGCGTATGAGCATGATTACTTTTTCGTCAGCCAGCTGTTTGAGGCAAATTGGCAGCCTCGAACGACCATCTGATTGGAAGTTTGGCAGGGAGGGATAAATAGCGAGGCCAGGATGGAAGCTTCTCCACTGAGACTGGATGCAGACAGAGTCGGGTCGGCATGGAGAAGCAGGTACAGACAGGCTGCACACATGGTATCCAATGCCTATGGATCCATTGCGAGGAGGCTGCAGGCAGGTTGGCCAAGAAGGGGCGGTTCCAGACTGACGACGATAACGATGATGACGATGACGATGACAATAATGACAAGGGCGGTGATGATGGCGGCACCCGTATCATTAATGCTTGTGTTTTGTTTGAGATGAAGGCCGGCGCGGTATGGCAGGCATGGATGGGAAAAGGAAGACAAAAGGCGGGCTCGGTCGGGCACGTATGCCGTCCCAGGGGTTCCTGAGGGATGGCGGTACAAGGCGGTGGCAGACAGCCAAAGAGAATCGATTCAAGAGGTAGGTATGGATCGAGGGCGGTTCAACAAGAACGGTATCGGAACAAGCTTCGTTCAGTTGTGGAGGTGACTGGCGTTGACGGGAAGAGAGGACACAGCACCAGCGGGGGCGAGGGAGGGAGGGGACAATGGATGGGATCTACAAACACGGTGAGGGGAGGACGGCCCCCCACAGCAAGAGCCGAAGAGACGTTGACCGAGGCGGGTTGCGGCGTTGTCGCGTGTCCCACCCGTCTACCCAGACTGACACAAGCGGCGGATGGGATCAAAGGTTTATATCAGGGCGGCCGGGGGCCGGGGGACGGGGGCCGGGGAGACCATGCC
>JABFEX010000972.1:0-22385 GCA_013623515.1 Fusarium illudens | reverse complement strand
CAGTTCTTGTACCAAAAGCGCACGCGTCATGTCATTTCATGTCCTCTCAGGCCATCCTCCGCGCGGCACACAGACGCAAGGCAAACACACAGAGAGAAAGATGCCGCAGGAGAGTTGCCACACCTGTTTGCCGCCGTCCAAAAACTCTTCCTCGCGTGGTTTGCCGCCGCCTCGATCAAGCCACTTGTGCCGCCCAGCGGCCTTTGTCCTCCACTCGGTGCTAATAAGTAGCCCATGGGTTCATCGTGGCCTAGCTGCTATAGGTATTCCACGGGCTTCAGGTTGCCATCCAGACCCACAACGTGTTTCTGTCAAAGCCTGTATCCCCTCATCTCATCATCGGGTCCCAGTTTTCCTCTCAGAAACGAGCAGTGAGAGAGAGTGAGAGAGACCGGGGTTGTTGCAGTCTACCGTCACATTGTAGCCCGCTTAAGAGGCTTACTTACTCTGGAGCCCGCCACTCAAGGTTCGTCTTCTGCTTCTCGCCTCGCCCACAAGAAATATCCCGAAGACGTAACATGACGGTGTAATAGGCACCGACACGGGATCATACATACCTAGTCTGTCTACATTGTAGCATGACTCGACGTCGTTTTAGAGATGCGCCAAGGTCGCTAAACGGGGAACAAGAAACGAGGCCTTGGCCGTTCTTGGGGCAGGGTCGTAGACGCGGTGGAGGTTGTCCGTGGCATATCCCAGTCCACTTACATACAGCGCATCCACTCACTCGACTCCATCTGCGATATGCTGATTCATTCCCCTGACAAATCAAGGAGCCGGCATTATCTACTCCTTTACCAAACTTGATCAAGAATGCCTATCCAAGCCCTCTTGCTCTGCTCGTCTTTGCTCTGCAGACGGGAGAGC
The DNA here is from genome assembly GCA_013623515.1 of Fusarium illudens. Taxonomy (NCBI): domain Eukaryota; kingdom Fungi; phylum Ascomycota; class Sordariomycetes; order Hypocreales; family Nectriaceae; genus Fusarium; species Fusarium illudens. The sequence continues at coordinate 21,518 of JABFEX010000972.1, read as the reverse complement.
AAACACCCGTGATGCCGCCTGGAACGTCAGCCCGCGGGGACAGATTTGGAGACGGTAAAAGCTGCAAACTATGGAACTAGTGCTGATAGCCGCAGGCGGCTAGGGAACCAGCATTTCTAGAAGCTTGGCGAGGCGATCCACGTCCACCACGCCTTGCGCATGGCTTGTATCACTTGGGTGAATACCAAAGAAAAGAGGCAAGAACTTGTTTGTTGGGATGAAATGAAATGAGGTTTACGGCTGTGTACAGCTTCAGCTGAAAAACACTACCACGCGGAACAGCGCATTAGTCGAATGCTATGGCTTTACTCGACAGGCATCAACATTGCCCTCAGATACAAACATCAGCCGTGTCCTTCGCACTTTGTCCTCCGTCGAAGAAGACGCGCTTCTATTATGTTGAGGGATTACTCTAGTATGAAAGACGAAAAGAGAAAGGAAAAAACATCTCATCATGCTCACGAACGAGAATGGTTCCAACCCCCCCATCTTTTCTCCCCCGCAGTCAACCAGGGCCTCCTGAGCCAGAGTCTCTGCTTCCCCGCGCGAGCGAGGGCCTTTCTCCGCAGATCCGTGTCTGCGATCTCCTCGCGAGCCAAGATGATCAAGATGGGGTTCTCCTGCCTGCCCCCCAAAAGGACTCTCGTTCTCGGCGTCACTCTGGCATGTTTCCCCGCCCTCCAGTCCAGATCCTGGCTTCTTTTTTGCAAAATGCCCTCCTCCTACTGGCTCCTTTTCCCCCTCTCCTCTCCCCCCATGTTGCCTAGATTTAGGGCCGAAAGATTGGAGTGGTCCGATGGTGCGTGCGGTGGAGGCGCGGAGGAGCAAGCCCGTCCCCTCCCTTCCCTTCGGGGGACGCAATCTACCGCCGGCGCCGGGGGTCCCGGCCGCTTCACATTTCCTTCCTTCTCACACTGGACGACGGATAGTTAGTGGAAGACTCTCTGAGACACATCTAGCGTCCAACACGGAAGGCTGTTCATGATGCCCCGTCTCCAAGCCCGGACGGCCCTTGCGGACGCGGGCGCAGCCACACGGAGATCCGACGCCGTGCCTCTCCCGGGTCTCTCTCGGTTGTTTCTTCCTCTCCAGCCTATTGCCTCGCTCGCAGTCTTCCCCAAGATTCCCAAGATCCAATCCCATGTAGCCTCGGGACGGGGCTGCGGCTCCGCGTTCTTCCCCACGATCCCTACTTTTTTTCTTGAAAGGTCGGAGGGGCTGGAGCTGGAGTATCTTAGATGGTGTCAGGGGGGAGGGACCTTGCTGTTCGAGATCTTTGGGATGACGCCACTTTTGTTCGCTAGACTGGGCAGCGTCTGCTCCTTCAGAGAGTCAACTGGGTGTGGCCTCGAACTTGCACCTGATGAGAGAGAAATATCTTGCCCATCAAGGCTTGCCAGCTCATATCACGCACCGTTGATGAAATGTAGCCACAAAACTCGCAACACTCAGCTGTTAGCACTGGTTCCCTAATTCGAATCTAGTCTCGGTGCCTATCCTACTTCTTCGGCCGAGCCGAGATGGTTGCCTCTTCGATGTGCTCCCTCAGTTTGAATCACTCCCTCGAGGCTATTGTCTTTGACGAGGTGAGGTTGGCCGTGTCCAAGACTCCCACTTACACCCAAGCCGAGCCGTGAGAAGGAGCAGGGCGACCGCGTCTCTCACATTCACAACCTCCATGCTACTCAGAAACACCAGCCAGCGACTATTCCTCTATTCGCGACTTGGCTATCCCAGTTGAAACTAATATCCCAAGTAAGTTGCTCCCTCTGGGCACTTGACTCGCAGGGAAAGTTCCCGTCCTGTAGGTTCATTATCGCAACTACAAGAGAGCAGCCCCATGAATAACAAGAGTCTTTCCAGAATCTGCAACCGCCTGAACCGCCGAGTGCTCTACACCCTGCAGGAGACTGCTGACCCTCACGAGAAGTTCTAGTAATCATCAGCCAAGACCCAAAACAACTCTCGCCTCTGGCAACATACCTTCGTAAACCATGGTATAATGGACCGGCGGATCATCGTCAGGCCCCGAGATAAGAGGCATAGTCTCCGAAGCTGCTGGCACAACTCGAAACCGTATGCCGACATTGCTGTGCTGGCCTATCCAGATGATGCTCTCGGATCCCGTACTCGACGAGTCCTGCTTGCTTGCCATCTCGGCGAGCCAGTTTCGGAAGATGCGCACGACACCGTCCACGATGTTAACATGGCTTATGAACAATCCGCGCTTGGGTCCCTCCTTGACAAGATTCGTTACGGCGCATAGCTGAGAGAACAGCTCCCCATCATCGAGATGGATATGCTGCGTCTCGGCATCGTCGTCGGCATCATCAGGCGGCTGAGGCGCCGTGCGTCGCGCTCCAAACCTCCTGGGGCGACGGCTGTCTTCTGCAAAGACGGGCCTGAAAGAGGCATACAGGCGCTGCAGGTCAGCCAGTGCAGGCGCCTCCTCGCTAATGGCGGGTCCGTCTCGCGTCACAGTGCCTTGGTACTTGCACGCTAGGTAAGGTGTATACAGCTGATCGCTCGGATGATAGCATTCTAGAATGAGCTCGTTATCAGGGAGGGGAGCTGTTTGGACAAGGCGACGGTGCAGGACGCGGGTGACTAGGGAGTAGAAACGGCGGTTTATGAGGGCGAAGGAGAGCAGTTCCTTGGAGGAGAGTTGAGATAGAATAGAGATTAGGATCTAATAGAGTTGGTCAATGCATACACAAGCAGCAAGGACGCGAGTTCTCACTTCATTTGGTAGATTGTCGATGAGACTATCGTGGGAAGGCATAGTGGCCAGGTTGCGCCGGAGATAAGAGATGAGCGGAGAAGTGGCGATAGCAACAAGGGGCAAAGTATCACAGTAATCACTAGAGTAAGATTTGATCAAGTCAAAAGAAGTGCAATTAAGGATAAATGAAGCAGTGCGGAGAGACTTGACGATAGGACAATCATGAGTTGACAACCGTGTTTGTTTCAAGTTGCCATCTTCGAGATAACGTCTTCAACGGCGTCAATTGGAAAACGCGGGGGAGGGGCAATCGATTTAGTCAGCATCCGCAGATCCGGATGACGAAACCTTCCCTTGCTCTCTGGACAGCCTCTCTTCATTCTTAGAGTTGATTAAGGGGGAGGGATTGTGTAATGGGAAGAAATCTTCTCTTTTACTTGGTCGAGTCACGAGGTATAGGGTGCGGTCTTGTCGTGAACGTGCCTGTCTTGGGTGAGGCAACTGGCGAGATTATCGACATCCTTGATAGATATGTTGCAAGGAAGATGATATGAGATTCTGGTTATGACCTTGCATTGATGCTATTCCCAAGCTAATATGAGTATCTCAAGAAGTATTGTCTATTCGTAGAGTGGAATGTTAAGTCATAACTCGGATGGTTACCAAGCGGCAATAGGGTAACAAGAATACGAGATATTCACGAATATATCAATCAGCAGAGGAGAACCTTTATGAAACGTAGCTATTATCTCTATTATCCTTGGACTCTCTTATCTAAAGCGGTGATTTTATCCCGATACTATTCTAGTGCAGAACTATCCCTCCTTCTAAAGACATACCATCCAAAACGCCTGCGCAAAACCCAATCATCTCGTCGTAAATAAATCATAGCCTCTAACATGATGGTATCCCGTTATTGTTTCCGATCCTTGTTTTGCGCATCTCGTACCGCGGCGTCTACCGCGTCAACAAGATCGATGTGGAAGAATGGCCTGTCGACGCCAAGGATGGCCGCCATGGGCTGGTGGTGGTTGGCCTCGGCGTGGACGTGGGCGTTCTTGGTTGTCACTGATATTTCATCCGATGAATCCGACGGCTTCTTTATCTCTGAAGAATCCGACGAGCTTGCGGTTTCTGTAGGTGCCTCGATATCCGCTGGTCGACGACTATCTTCGGGCAACTGCACGTCCTTGTCCATCAATGTCGCCGCGATCGAGTAGGAGGGTATCCAGCTTCCGAGCGCCTCCTCATTCTTAGAAGAAGGGTATCCGAAGCCGGCGCTGGCGAGTGCGCGGCGGGTCCAGCGGTTGTTGACGTTTGCAAAGTGCCACTCCACAGCGTCGGGAGAGGCGTAACGATCGAGAGAGTTGCGGAGGTCCATGAGACCTTGGATACAAGTGATGTCGAGGTTGTTGACGGCAGAAAAGTCTAGGACAATAGCACGGAGGAAGGGAAGGTCGTGGGAAGCTTTCTTCTGTCCCTTTGGACCAGGGTCATTCCAGAGGCGATCGGATTCCTTTTCGAAGTGCTCCTCAGAAGTGCGCTTGGTGTTCTCCATGACGTGTGTCACTAGAGTATCGACGTGATATGCTTGGTTGGTGTAGTTGTATCCTTCGCTGAATCGGTAAATAAAGACACCCGCATATGGCGACTCGACCTCGATGTTGGGGTTTGAGGCATCCTCGTGGTCGAGGGGCAGGAACACGTCCCGACCGGCTTCTTCATGGAGAAGAGTGGCATGGCTTGATCGTCGGCTCAAAGTAGGATGGGTTCCATGGTTAACCATTCGATGTGCTCGCGTACGACCGAGGAACTTGCCTCGTGTTCGGGCAAGGCGGATGAGAAGGAGGGCGATGGATAGACCGATGCCGACGTAGATGGAGATCTCGAGAGACTCAAAGACGGCCAACACAACGCCAACAATCCAGATGAGCAGCTCGAGGGGAGAGAGTTGCCAGTATTTGTAGAGGTTCTTGGGCGGAGCCAAGAGGTTGCAAACAGCGTGAATGATCAAGCCTGCAAGGGCGGCTTTGGGGATGTAGTAGAAGACGACTGTGAGGGCATATAGAGCCAGGATAAGAACCAATGCGCTGAAGAGACCTGCCAGCGGTGTCCTCACGCCGGCCTTGGAGAGGACAGCTGAAGCGCCGAAGGAGCCTGTGCACACGTAGCCTCCCATGAAAGGGCTGAACAGGTTGGCGGCGCCGAGTGCGACAATCTCTTGCGAAGGGTTGACCGTGTAGTCGTAGAGTCGGCCCATGGATTTAGCGATGGCGATATGCTCAATGACTAGGATAATGGCAACGGCCGGCAGTTGGGGCATGACCAGCTTGAGCAGCTCAGTGTCGGGCGAGGGCAGGTTGGCTTGCTTGAATCCTGTCTCATGTTAGCCATATCTCTTGGAGTACTATTCATGGCACTTACCTGGGTCAATCTTGCCAACAATTCGAAACTTGCTCTCTTCGAAAGGGACACCACGATGCACGAGAAAGCTGACGAGAGTAAAGAGAAGCATGACAAAGGTCATTCGGAGAGACGAGATGTAAGACCAGACACGCTTCTTTTGCGGGTGACGGCGCTCCATAAAGGCACAGATATCCCGGATCGAGAACAGGAGGATGATGGAGGCGAAGCCAATGGCGGCGTCAAGCTTTGTATCGGGCAAGGCCTTGAGGGTGTTGATGATGACCTTGTAAGGAGACTCGCGAGTGTTGATCTCTGAAAGACCAAGCAGAACGGGGACTTGAGTCGACATGATGGTGATGCTAGCGCCGGTGATGAAGGCCGAGATGGGGATGTAGGGGATGAACTCGATGATCCAGCCTAGACGGAAGAGACCGAAGAATAGCAGGACGGCACCCGACATCAAGCTCAAGGCGTGGGCGACTTCTTCGTTGGAGTATTTTCCGGGGCTGGCGCTGTCGACATGGCCGATGACTTGTCCGACAAGGAGGGACCCGACGGCTGTTGTCTGTGGTGTGTTAGTGCTGAAGGGTCGAGTCAAGGTAGGGCACATACGCCAATGACGATATCTTTTGAAGTTCCAAAGAGCCAGTATAGGATGGCACCGGTAAACGAGGTGTAGAGGCCGTATGCGGGTGTGAGCTGGGCGAGAAGGGCGTAGGCCAGAGCCTGCGGGACGACAACTAGGCCGATAGTGATGCCTGCACTTGTTAGCAAAATACTGAGACAGGATGTATTCTACCTACCAGCAGTAATATCACCCAATAACCAGCTGAGGCAGTATCTCGGAACCCACGAAGCCGATGGGAAGAGTCCTTGGAAGTATCGCTGAACACTATCTCGAGAAGGGGCAGCCTCCTTGAAGAACTCGGATATTGTTGGCTCCTCTTCAAAGAAGAGATCGGCGGGTCTGATGGTCTCTCTTGCGCGCTGATCAAGGTCTTGAGGCACACGGGAGTACCGTTCGTTGACGTCAATGCCGAGTACCGTCTTGGTGACGAAGTGTGAAGCCGTTTGGGACGCCATGATGCAAGTCTCAACGGTCCAAAGGCTGATGTATCGAGAAGAAAGAAGAAAAGAAAAAAACCTTGTGAGTAGAAGAGAAATTTCAGAGACAAGCAAGCGAGACGGGATCCCCCCAGGATATATATGAGTGGCCCCGGCCGCCGAGCGGCACGGGAAGGAAGTAACGAGCCGGCAAACGGTAGAGATAGACGGCGAAGGGCGGGAGTGGAGTCAGTCCACAGAAACAAGGAAGCCGGGGTAGAAGCCGCGATAGGGCCATGGAGAGATCAGTGTAGCATGAATGGCCTGGCCAGAGACGGGAGTCGGTCGGAGCAGCCTCTGAGGGGTTGAAGGTTGAAGGCCCCCCTCGGGGAACCGTCTGGTTGGATGGCAGTCTCCAGGTCCCCGATCGAGATTTGACACATGTTGGTGGGCGCGCGCATCTGGGTAAGGGGATGGGATGTAATGTGGGCTTGGGAAGGGAAGCAAAAAAGTCCTTGTTGCATGTGAACCGGCCATACACGGAACTCGGGGGTAGTCGGCCGGGCATGTTGGAGCCGCCACGGATCCACTCCCGCCCCACCAGTCGCCGACCTGCCGTGCCTGTCTCCCGCTGGAATTGCCCGGCCCGAAAGCCGCCCCGCTCCCGACCGGCCGGTTTGCCCAGATCTACAGGCCCAGGCCCTGTAAGCCTAATCTTGAGCTCGTCGCATTGGGGAAGGACGGCTTTAAACGTATGACCTTTAAATCATGCTTAGTTACAAGGATAAAAAGTTTGTTGTTGGGTGCCCGACGTGGTTGTACATGCCCGTTTTTTTTCTCATATCGGCTCGGAAGTCGCTGAACACGTCCATGACCTGACTGACACAGCAGATGTTTTGTTGTCTGTGTCGGAATGGATTTGCACGGTTTGATCTTGGCAGACCGACATGAGTTTCAACAGGTGCCGCCGAGAACCATTCGGTTATTATCACTCTCTCCCTTTATCGTCTTCTAACAGTCCGATAACACGTATCATCATGCTCGCCCCCCTATTCCGGATCTCGGCTCCAGTCCAGCGAGGGCCCGTTGCACACACTTTGAGACTCTAGCTCTTATCTGCGTCACTGATTCAAGACCCATGATGTATGTATTGAGATTGTCATGAAATAAAGAACAAATCAGGTAAAGAACGACAGGAGTTGGTCTCCCCTGAATCCCCAACCTGTGAATATACGCTTTGCCACCGGAAACAGTCTTACACACCCCGAGTGTCCCATTCTTATATGACAGCCTTCCTGATGTGTCCTCCCATCTTATCCATCTGCGGCCCTGCATCCATCATGCTAAAATGGTGAACACCCTCCAGAACCTCGACCGTGAGGCAACTCCTCCCCAGCAACGATGCCCAGCCGTCGGCGGAAAAGTCAGTTCGCTCGTTTAGCAGCCAGATCATCTCGCGCGGATCATCAGGCCGGATCTCGGGCCTGGGGCCGTCGGGACTGCATACACCGTCCTTTGCATACAGCATCAGCGTCTTGGGCGCAGCAGCAGCACCCTCTGAACCTTTCGGCCACGGGACAGGCTCGTACTCGTCGAGCATGCCGATAAAGGCGTCAAAGTGCGGGCGCAGCCACTTGGGCACGTTTCCGCCAGACCCAAAGATGCCGAGCTGCTGGAAAAAGTCGTACATGCGCGCCGGAGGGTTCTGCAGGCCGATCGGGTTCGGCGAGTCGATGAGTATCAGGTTTCCGACTGCTTCACCCTCGGCGACGAGCTGTCTGGCTGCTTCAAAGGCGCAGATTCCCCCCGCGCTCCAGCCGCCGAGGTTGTACGGGCCCTTTGGCTGTCGGTGCCGGATTTCGGTCACGAACTTGGCTGAGAGCTGGACAAGGGTGCAGCCAGACCGGGCCATGTCCTGGGGAGTTGTGCGCCAGGGGCAGTTGAGTCCGTAGACGGCCACTCTCGGGTCGATGCGGGCTAGAGTGGCATATGAAGACGCAGAGCCCGAGCCGTCTGGGAACATGAAAACTGTCGATGTTGCAGACCTAGTGGACCCCTGAAGTAAGATGGAAGTCGCGTGAGGTGCATCACGAACCACCGGGTCGGTTGCCGATAGAGATGGCAGGGGTTCAGGGGCTGTGACTGGCGCTGGCTTTGAGTCCAACCCTAGAGCTGCAGTGATTGCTTGTTCAACCTCCAAGAGTGTTTCGTTCTCTGCGAAAAGAGAGGATGGTAGGTCGACTTCAAATATCTCACCCAACCTTCCCATTGTCGTCAATGCCAAGAGTGAGTCGACGCCAATCTCATCTAGTCGAGTTGAGGGTGTAAGATCTTGCAGCTTGATGCCGGTTTCTTCAGCGATAGTTGAGCGGAGAATGTGGACATGGTCCAAGGCCTCGGGCTCTGAGGCTAGAGAAGTATCTGGAGTTGATGTACCCGACTTTTCCTCGTCGCTCAAGTCAGTGACGGCTGAAGAGGGTGCAGCATCGGCTCCGTGCAACTGCTGAAGGTCTTGCACTGAAGGGCATTCAGAAAATATGGTGGAAGGAAGGTCTAGGTTCAACTCGTCACGTATCCGACCCGTGATTGTAAGAGATAGTAGAGAGTCGAGTCCCAGCTCCGCAAACTCGGTGTCAGGCTTGAGATCGCTGATGCCAACGCCGACCTCTTCGGAGATGATGCCCAGTATTCCCAGCCAGACCCCACTAGAGGCGGAAGGGGCAGCTTGAGGAGGTATCGAGGATGGGAAGAGCTTCTTTTCCACCGACTTTGGAGTTGGAACACTTTGTGCCGTACTCCCGGATGGTGCTGCTGGCCTTTGACTTGGCCTGGACTTGGGCCTCAAACCATCCAAAGCTCGACGTGGAACTCCCAGAAACTATATCAATTAGTAAATACCTCAGACAAGAGACAGTTCAACGTACCTGGATTTGCTGTATCACGGCAACAATCTCATCCCCATCAAAGATATAAGTATCCCCAGCGTACAGCGTGCCCTCACGAAGCTGCATCCTGTTGTAGCTGTGATACGTCTTTCCGGTCTGAAACCTCGAGATGCACTTGAAACCGTCCCATCCATGGTTGATAAAGACCTCGGCCTTTGGGTGAGGGCTGTCGTTGCCGTTCATGATGAAGCCGGCCACTCCGCCAAGACTGTCCATCCATTTTGGGTTAAAGTAGAAGCCTTGGCTATCCACTTGGAACTTGACTGTCGAGACGGCTTCGAGATCTTCACTGTTGAGGATCACTTCTCTCATGCCTTGGTAGTCTGGGTCGTATTCGACAATGTTGGCGAATAGCCTGTATACGATGGCTCGTTTCATGTGATGAGCTTCACCATGCTCCACCGACTTTCGGAGAGCTTTGATCCTGCTCTGGATGAGGTATGCGTTTCTCTTCCACTCGCTGCGCCAGGTCTGAGCACGAGCAATGTTGACGGTGCAGGTGGCGTGATCAGCCGTCTTGACTCCTTGGTCGTTGACGCTGTAGATGGAAAGCTTGACTGAGCTGGTGGACCATGCTGCTGCCGCTGACGCCCTGAATAGCTGGGAACTGAGATCTGGGTTTAGGACGAGAGACTTTTCAATCTTCATCCTGGAGATGTCCATGCCCGTGGTTTCGGTCGACAGTGAAAGCTTCTCCATCATGTAGTTGGTGAGTTGCATGGCGATGTCACCCCAGAGTGACTGATACAAAGTTAGTACAATGAACTTGAAGGATAAAGTGAATAAGACTTACAGAAGGACATAGTTGTGCACCATGGACCCGATGTCCAGTAAAGACGGACACGAGTTTCGGGTCATGGACATCCGACTCTACTAGAATTGACGAGGACTCGCTGCCGTGCTCTTCCTCGATGACTCTCTGGAGAGATGGCGAGATGTACTTGAAGGACCTGGGAGCTTCTGAGACCGCAGGTGTAGGCTGTGTACCCTCGCCTTTGGTGAGACAAAAGTCGTTCCGATACATGATCCAGTAGTTCTTTAGATCCCAGCTGTACCGCGGCAGCTCGACCACGCGATTGAACTTTTCGAAACCTCGATGGTACTCGTTCCAGTCAATGTTGATCCCACTGAGATGAAGTATCTCAAGTGTAGTGGTCAGGACCTTCCACGTGTCGCTGTCCTTTCGGAGTGTCGATGCAGTGCTGGAGTTGCTCCCCAGTGTCCCCTTGACCATGCCGGAACAAGCCGGATGGGGACCAATCTCTAGCCAGATGGTCTTGTCGTTGCATAGCCCACTGCTGGCGGCCGCTTCCAAGGCCGCCTGGAAGTTGACCGTGTGACGGCATGCCTTGGCAAGGTACGCGCCATTGAGAGTACCCTCCTCGGAGATGACCTCTCCTTGAAGGGGGGAGACGTAGGGAACTGAGGGGGCTTGGAACCTCACTGCCTGGGCCTTTGATTCGAATTCTTCCAAGATGGGTTCAACTTGAGCAGAGTGGAAAGCAAATGGGACGTCGAGTTGTGTCGTGGTGAGTCCATTGGCCTTGAATACCTGGGTCAACTGAGTGATCTCTTCAACCTCGGCGCTCACAACTACACCGGTCGGTTGATTCAGGCACGCAATCTCAGCCTTGAAGTCTTCAATGAGAGGCCTGATCACGTCCGCAGAGGCCTTGACAGCGAGCATCGAATGGGTGCCAGGTTTGCAATGCCGTGCGAGCAACCTCGCCCGTGTTCCCACCAGGAAGATGGTGTCACTGGCGGATAAGACATTGGCGGCGAATAGAGCAGCATACTCGCCCAGACTGTGTCCAATGACGAGGTTCGGCTTCACACCCCAAGATATCCACAGTCTTGCGAGGGCCATCTGGAGGCAGGTGATGGCGAGTTGAGAGACAACCGGGTCAGGAGACTCGGTGGCTTGGGAACCTTGGATAACGTCGAGGAAACAGGGGAAGCCTTGTCTAAGAGCCATCTTCTCAAACCGGGTCATGTCTTCTCGGAAGGAGGGCACGTGGAGGTGAAGCTCTCTTCCCAGTCCGATGTAGAATGATCCTTGTCCGGTAAACATGAATGCCACCTTGGGGACCCTGGCAGCTGGTGGGATAGGCTTCGGATCTAAACCGTCGAGCTTCGACCTCAAAGACTGAGCGATAGAGGCTGCGTCAGAACCAATAGCAGTAACGCGATACCCATGCTGCAGCCTCCTCGCAGTAGTCGTGTACGCAAGACCAGAAACCGAAACACCACCCGCCGTCTCAAGATACGCAACGAGCGCCTCAACGCTTCCCCTGAGAGCCTTGGCCGTCTTCGAAGACACAGCCACAAGGTGGAAGGTTCGGGGGTCGTCCCGCAGATCCCTTGGCAGAGGCGCGTCCTCGAGTAGCACGGCCGTGTTACCACCCGCGGCGCTGAAGTTGTTCAGAAAGGCGAACCTCTTGCCGCAGGGCGTGTCGTGCCTCAGCCAGGGCGTGGGCGTAGACGCGATGTTTACGTTGCGGTCTTTGAGGTTCAGGGGGTAGTTGTGGTTTATCTTTGTCTTGATGCCGCAGTGAGGGGGGATCTCGCTGTGCTTCATCATCATGAGGACTTTGATTAGGGAAGAGACTCCGGAGGCTGATTCTGCGTGTCCTATGTTTGCTTTTGCTGAGCCGAGATAGAGGGGGTGACGTGGCGTGCGTTGATGGCCTGGTACGAAGACGGAGAGGACTGAGTTCATCTCGGTGGCGTCTCCGGCTTGGGTGCCTGTGCCGTGCATCTCGACGTAGCTCACGTCGAGGGGATTCACTCCGGCGTGACGGATGATGCGCTTGAAGACTGAGGTTTGATCACCTTCGTGAGGGCGGGTGATGCTGTCTGTCTGGCCGCAGTGGTTGGTGGTTGCCCCTGAGATGATACCAAAGATGGGATCATTGTCCATCTGAGCGTCTTCGAGGCGCTTGAGAATGACAGAGCCGACGGCATCTGCTCGACAGTAGCCACTGGCCCCATCATCAAAGGCGTTGCAGTTGCCTTGATATATCAGCATGACTCGTTCATAGTAACTTGGAAGCTTCACTCACCAGTTGTCGACAAGAAGTGCCCCCTATCAAGTCCCACAAAGTTGTCAGGGTTTGTGAGAATATTGGTCCCCCCAGCGACTGCAGTGTCACACTCTCCCCTCCAAAGGTACGCACAGGCTGTCTGGATAGCAGCGAAGCTAGAAGAACAGGCAGTATCCATGCTGAGACTTGGACCGGAGAATCTGAAAAAGTAGCTGATGCGTCCTGGAACAAAGGCGCGGTTGCCTCCGGGGATGAAGTAGGTATCTACATTCTGGCCGCTGTTGACTTCTCTCCAGTCGTCACTTGTTGTACCGAAGAAGCAACCGATACGGTCTTGCTGTGTCGATGGCGTTCTGTTGGGGACCATGCCGGCCATCTCCATTGCCTCGTAGACTGTCGTGATGGCTAATCTCTGAGCAGGATCCATGTTCTCAGCTTCTCGAGGCGAGATGTTGAAGAAGCGTGCATCAAAGAGTCCCGGCTCCTCGATCCAACATCCATACTTGACACGGCTGGTGTTCTTGGTCTTTCCAGTCGGATCATAGTGTGTTTTCCAGTTGAAGCGATCCTCTGGTACCTCACGGTGAACATCCTTGCCTGCTCTGAGCAGCTCCCAGAAAGCTTCGTTGGAAGCAGAGTCAGGAAATCGTCCAGAGTAACCGATGATGGCGATCTTTGAGTCTGCAAAGTGACCATGGGTTGAATGTGACTCGGTAGCTTCAAGGACCTGCTCGACCTCGACGTTGATGCTGGCTCGGTTGAGAGCCGTCGATAGAAGTTGGGAGGCGTTGCTGGAAAAGGGTAGAATACTGCAGCCCCCGAAACCGGCCTGATGAAGTCTTTCTGTTTGTTTCTCCAAGATTGAGTTCCATTTGACTTGGTTGATGAGGGTGTCCCTGATCACGGCCGTGATTGTGCTCTCGTAGCCATCGGTCATGACAATGTCTCCGGTGGAAGCTGAAATAAGTGGGAGAAACGAGAGGTTGGTACAAGTAGCATCCTTTGTAATCTCTTTGAGAACAGATTCATCAAAGAGATGTGAAGCATGGTATGGCGAGTGGATAGGGAGTTCATGTGACTTGAGTTGCTGATCCGAGACGAACCCCTGAAGCACTCTTGGTGGACCGCTCAAGGTGATGCTGTTGAGTGTTGTAGCACTGATATACGGTCTCCAAAGCTCATGGAGGTTCTATTCATGTTAGCTATTCATCCGATCAGCGAGAAATGGATAGACTTACTTCTGCTGCCCCCCATTGACTCAACCTCTCCTGAATCTCCGTCTCTTCTCCCGGAATGATAACTGACCAACTGCCCCCATGCTCCTCGTTGTTGCCAACTGTGTCGTTCTTGATGCTGAATGAATGAAGCGCTGTTCTAAATGCAAAAATGATTGTCTCGCTGGCCACATTGACCAACTCTGAAAGGGAGGGTGATGAGCTGACGGCTGCGGCGGAGAATGCCCCAGCGCAGATGCCGAGGCAGTAGGCTTCATGAGGTGAAGGATACTGGCGACCATTGCGAGCGTAGTAACTATAATTATTAGCTATAATCTGGGACACTGGTTGAGTGACTCACTTGATGAACTGCCCTATCTGACAGACTGGGAGGAGGCAGAACCTCAGAACAGGGGTACCCTCTGTTTCGCCAAGCCTCGACACCAAGTCAATAAGAGTGGTGAAGCGAGGAAACAGACTCTGCTGCTGCGTAGTCAAAAGTCCAATCTCATCTCTGATCCTGGCTCCAGCTTGTTCAAAGAAGCAGGTGAGCAAGGGGTTATCGTGGACGTGCAGAAGTGCCTGGAGCTGGCCCTCGAAGGGGACCGACAGATCCCCAAACAGGAGTATTTTGCAGTTTTTCATGTTGAAACTCTGCTGCTGTTAATGTTGAATGATGAGCTCTCAAAGCATTCAGGCGCCAGATACCAGGACTATATGCGTTCTCTGCTCCCCCCCTCCCTCCCGAGTCTTTGTCCAGCCACCAACCCCTCGAGCCGTCGGCTCGCGAGCATGTACTGTCTGCCCTTGGCTAGACGTATTCTAGTCTCACTGAGGATGAGAGCGTCACATGAGGCACCCTCTCCGGGACGGCAAGGCAGCAGGAAACTATGCACTCAAGCCCTCGAAGGTGTAAGCGCCAGAGCGGGCTTGTGTATTGGACATCTCGGAAGCGCTGGGAAACGCGGTCCTCGGCGTCCGACTCGCCCCCCGGAGGGATAATGAAGACCTGCAACTGTTATCGAAGATAGATTAAGACGAGCTGAGCACGTGCTGTCTTGTTTCCAAGAAAAAAGAAACCGAGATAAAAAAGCCATCATCTGCACGCGTCTTTATCCGGCACATCACCACTCGGGGTTGTTTTACGAAGCGTCACCCGTACCAAGATTCAGTTTGCTCCTCTCGCAAGACACCCAAACCATGTCATCCACGTCTCATCAGCTCTTCTCGGTGACCATCTTTGGCTACCGCAAGCCTGGGATGGATGAGGACGCCTATCATGAGTACGTCAGTCAGACGCACGCGGGGCATCTGAACGAGCTGCTCATCAAGAACAAGATTGTCTCATATCACATGGCGAGTGAATCATTATGAAGATGTGTATTGGGGAGGCATAACTAATGCTATCTAGCAACACAACTCGACAAAGGGGCGACAGCTCATGGATCGCATCTTTCCCGAGATGCCCTCGGAAAAGGTCGACGACGCGGACTGTATCGTGCAGATCGTGTTCCGGGACATTGAAGACTACGTGAGAGTCAAGAACGAGGAGAAGTTCAAGACCGTCGTTGACCCTGATCACGCCGTCTTTTCTGATCCATCGAGGACCAAGTTTGTGACTGGGTGGTTCGAGTTTCACATTGCGGATGGAGAACTTGTTTAAGCACATGTAATGTGAATAAGGCATTAGATATGCTATACTTGATCAAACACTATGAATTACATTGCTCTTTCATAAACCATCTCTTCGCCTCCTATATCTCATCCCTCAATGACAAGTCCATCTCATGTGAAGCCCCCCGTCTTGCAACCACCACCTGTGCCACAGCCACAGCAAACCGTGCCTGCAACTCGTGTCCTGTATCGTTGCATACATATCGCCACTTGTTCTGCCCATTGGTGAGTTGTCCCGGTTTATCCCATGTTGTCGGCTTAATCAGGAAGTTGGCATAAACGGTGTCAGCTTGGTCATCCCTCCAGTCAACGGCGGTTTGGCTACTGTTGTTCTAATGAAGGCAGATAAGAGCCTCACGCCATGTGTGATGTTGCCAGTGTTTTATTTCTTCATTGGGAATTTTTGTGATATTATTCATGGTTGCCTTGGAAGGTGTAGTTGAAGTTGATGGTTTCAGTAGCATGTGGCTTAACGATTTGACCTAGGGGAGGGAACTCTATTTTGAAGGAAAGACGGTTTAAATCATCCTCTAAGATATCGGATCTTGCTTTGACTATCTTATTTCTATTTCCCTAGACTCCAATACATTCCACTCTACAGCTTCATCTCGATATTCAACCCAAACATCTACACCTACGCCCGGCTGACCCGGTAGATTCGGCCCTCGTATGCCGCTGCCGGCGTATTACAATGCATAAAGAGCAACATAAACGGCGTTGGCGAAGATGACGAGCTCAGGCTGAGTTGCATAAGCACGTGGCATCAAGGGCAAAAGTCCATCGTATATGCACAAGACATCATCTCAAGGGGTGCCAATATGGCCCCAAGGACGGTGTGCCGAGGTCTTGAGTCGAAATAGAGTTCTCCAATCGGGAAAATGCCAGAAACGGGAAGTCATCAGGAGGGTAAGGGGTATTGTTCAAGTCAAACAATATCTGTATTGCTTTCCGAATGTGGCAGCTGAAACAGTATGTATGGGCTTATGGATCAACAGATGAGATGACGCTCTTCTCTGGCAACACAATGTGTAGATCTGAAGCTATACTTGACAAATCTACTGGTCAGAGACATCTCGGCATCCGACTAGAACAGACTCTCAACCAATGCGAGAATCTCGTCGCTCGGTTCCCCTCCAGAGACTCTCCTGGCGATAACGGCAACTTGGTCACGGCCAACTCCACGTGCTGAGAGGGACGGCTGCTCGAGGCCTAGGTTCTTCACCAGGACCTCCACACGCTGTGCCACCTCGAGGGCTTCGCCGCGAGCATCTCCTCCCCGGCGGCTTCCCCCCAAGGCTGGGAGGAGGCGGCCGATCTGCTGGGCGGCCGGCTCGTCCGTCTCTGCCTTGTGGCGGAGGACCGGGCCTAGAGTCAGACAGCTGGTTTCACCGTCTAGAACTCGTTGGTCAGCATTGCTTGTTCCCGGTATCTCTTTTGTCTTGGGGCTTATTGTTGTTCTTTTGTCAGTTGTGCAGGGTTACATCATCCCGACATTGTGCCTCTGTGAGACCATGTCGTCTGCAGATCCGATTGGACGTGTCTCAAGGGTGTCTCAGAAGAGAAGGGTTCAGCCTTGTTCGCCCGTCTTTCCAGCGGGGGGGATCCAAGTAAGACGGGGTGCGTGATGCTAAGAGACGGTAGACTCACGGGGGATTCCATAGGGACTTCCAAGGGCGTGGCCTAGAGCGTGAGAGAGACCCATGCCACCTCTAAAGTTGGAACCTCGGAGACCAGAACTGGCAAAGGCAGCGAGCTGTAGCTTGGTGATGATGTCGTCTGCAGCCTCAGACCCGTGCACCTCCTCGTCTGCCGGGAGACACTCGACCAGGACGGCCAGAGCCCACAGGGCCAGGGCCTTCCACGGCACCTCGGAGGCGTTTGGATGATACACAGTCTCGACTGCGTGATCTACCGCTCGCATGCCAGTCGAGAGCCAGAGGCGTCTGGGCGTGTGCCGAGCAAACTCGGCGTCGTAGAAGATGGCGCCCACGCCCATGGAAGGGTGCATGAAGCCTACCTTGGTGCCGTCGGAGCGAGTGAAACCTCCCCCGGCTGTGCACTCTGCGGCGCTGAGCGTCGTGGGGATGGCAATGTGCGCGAGGGTCCTCCCCGTGGATTCGTGTATGCGGAAGCAGACCATCTTGGCCGAGTCGATGGGCGAGCCGCCTCCAACGGACACCACCGTGTCGATCCCCTCGACCGAGTTGACCAGACGGGTAGCCTCGTCTACTCCCTCGGCCTGCCCGTGCTGCTTGATGGCAGAGTAGGTCCCGGCGTGGAGCTCACCGAGGAGCTGCTCGAGCTTGCGGATCGAGGGTGTCTTGGTGGCCATGGAGATGCCCGTGATGATGAAGACTTTGGAGGTAGGGGACGGGACGACGCTGAGGAGGTGTCTCTCGACGCACCCGGAGCCGTAGTGCAGGCACTTGAGGTGGTCCTGGGGCCTCCATAGGCCGGAGAGGGGAGAATCAGTGCATTCAATAGTCATGATGGCGGTGTTTGCGAGTGTAAAGATACTGATTATGTTTCTCAAGAAGAAGAAGTCCAGTCTCTGACGAGGTATTTCTAGCTCTGAACCCCTCAAGACATCCCCTACGGATACATCTGCAGAACGGTATCCCCACGTTACAGGAGGCTTCAGCCTGCACGAAACGGAGCGATTGAGGTCCCGCTGATAATGATTCACTGTACCACCTCGAGCCCATAGACTAAGCTCACCTGGTACATAACAGTTCCCGTATGCGTTGGGAGGGGGGAGCAGGAGAGGAAATCTTACGGCGTCAGTCAGCGATCGACCAAGCCACTCGAGGCTTTGTTGGAGAGCCCTTCTTTTTGGGGGAAACCTAGAGGAAACCCTTTCTTCCCTTCTCTCTCTCTTCTTTGCAAGGTAGAGTCTCACGTAATGGCCGCCCATCGTGGTACCGTATCCTTGATGTCTGTGACGAATCAGTCTCCTCCTCGATCAGACTAAACCTGCTATATACCTCAGAAACCTTTTTCCTGGAAGAATCCTCGACGGACCCTTTTTATGGGCCTCTCTCTCCCTTTGGCAAGGATGTGGAACGCCCAGAGCAAAGAGGTTTGTCCTTCTCTGTTCTATATTACCTTTGAT
Source organism: Fusarium illudens (assembly GCA_013623515.1). Classification (NCBI taxonomy): domain Eukaryota; kingdom Fungi; phylum Ascomycota; class Sordariomycetes; order Hypocreales; family Nectriaceae; genus Fusarium; species Fusarium illudens. The sequence continues at coordinate 3,357 of JABFEX010000972.1, read as the reverse complement.
CCTGACTCTAGATGATGGAGCAACCGCAAATGTGGTCTACTCACGACCTGGCATGCGCTCACTGCCGAGCTCGAAAGATCCGCTGCGGGAGAGAACGGCCTCAGTGCGAGAGCTGCAAGAGAGACGGCGTCGAATGTCGTTACTCGTCCCCTGGGAAGCGTATCAACCACGTCAAGCTCCTGTGAGTTCGCCCTACCTGTCCGAGAGGAAGCACAAGAGGCTTACAAAGACGGTGTCTCAGGTGCCAGAACTTTGAAGCACTCGAGGACCAGCTGAGCAACATCCAGACCGACCTCTCAACCCTAACATCCCTCGTCAGGAGCGGCAGCGGAGCAAAGTCCCTCCCCACGCCGGGGGAGGACTGGCTCCTAGAAGAAACCGCGAGACCGGATGAGACAGCGTCCACAGCTTCCCGCAAGGACCGTAACATAGCACGGGACGTGTCACAGTCTGTGGACCGATACCACGGCCCGTCTTCCCTCTACACGCTCTGCAAGGAGTTCCACGACGACCCCGTCTTTGAGACGACGTCGGACCACGATGCCGACGATATGCGTGTCATGCTGCGGCAGATGCTTGCCGAGGCGAGAAAGGAGCAGCAGCAGCTTGATACAAGCTCGGAGCATACAGGCGTCTGTCTTCCCCCGCGGCAGTTTCTCAACATTGTTGTTGGACAGTTCTTCAAGAGCGCCGACTACGCTACCGACATGTTTACGAGGTCCAACTTTCAGTCTCATCTTGACCGTATCTATTCACAGCCTCCGAGGCCCTCGGATGAGGGTTGGGCTGTCTGCTTCAACGTCATTGTTCTCCTAGCTATTGGAAAGGATCAGACAAGTCACGGCAACAGCCCCTTTATTCAACCGTTTCTGCAGACTCTTGGTATGGCTGTCAATAACCCACGGGTGTTCTTGACGCCAAGGCTTGTCAATGTCCAGGCACTTGCCCTGCTGGTATGTTTCCCACACGCCCCCCTATACTTGTCGAATCATCGTTGATGTCCTCTTATAGAGCTACGTGACGGAACAATACAGCACAACCGCCCTCGCAGAGCTCATCTTTGCCCAGGCTTGTCATCTAGCTCGCACCATGGGTCTTCACCAGTCCCGCGCCTCTCTCCAAGATTACCCCCCTGAAGAAATCCTCGAACGACGAAAAGTATTCAGATCCCTCTACATTCGAGACAAGAACGCTGTCGTGTGTCGAGGAGCGACATCGTGGCTACCAGGCTACGACTCTAGCATTGCTCGGCCATCAGAAGACGAAGAAGCCAGGTATTCAGCCAGGATCGAACTCGCAAGGATTCAAGACGATATTTACCGGAATTTGCACGCTGCAGAGGCTCCTGAGTTGCCTCCTTCGAGACAGGCTCAACTTCTTTCGCAGCTGGAGCATAAACTGGACCAATGGGATTCTACGCACCGAGTCACAAAGATACCGCCAACATCCATCGATTCGGCTACGCTCATGCTTTCCTTCTTTGCGACTCGTCTCTGCATTCTCAGAGCTAGCGATGACTCCAGATACTCTCATCAGGCGTTGAAAGATGCAAAAGCCAGTTGCCTCCTTTTCCTCCTAGCCACCACAGCTCAGCCAGATCCTCGCATGGTGGAAGCCCTAGATCATCTCCTCGGACACACTCGATCTTGCAGTCCGATAAACGTGACCAATCCGGATAATTCAAGAGACAGCTTCTCTCAGAAGAGAGCTTCTACACCTGATGAGGGCGAGATACTGGCTTCAGTGCTACCAAGACTGGCTGCAAGCTTTCCTCTAGCGGCTGTGTTTATAATCGCCCGAAGCATTCTACAGCCAATGTCATCATCTGATGATATCTCAAGTCATCCAGAGGAGGAAACACTTCTGCTGGAGGCCCTGCGCGATAGATACGCTTCAGCAGCCGACAGAGAGCACGTCGAGAATCTCGCGCTGAAGCTGAGTCGAACGCTCGATTCCCTCATCCGCATCGTACGGCAGAAGCTGTTTCCCGAGGCTACAAGTACACCGTCCATGGCCTTCAACGAGTTGTCCAGTCTCCAATCAACGGCATCTTCGACCTCTCAACGGGGGAGCATCGGCGGCTCTCTCAAGGATACTCCTCCAGATGCCGAGGTGCAATCAACAGCCACGTCTGTAAACGAGGCTGTTTCAACCACGTCGATGCTTCTCCCATTTATGCAACCTCTCGAGTCTCCCAGCGGATGCTCGCCATGGCTTGGTAACGCAAGCCACGGAACCATGGCTCTCTCACCATGGCCAGCATCATACAAGCAACACCCCGAGGGCACAGTTCCTTTGGGCAAGAGACCAAGGCTCTCAAGCCAAGCTGAGCTATTCGACATAACAGCTGGGTTTACGGATCACCATGGTACTCGGGGCGAAGAGGATCCGCTCTTCACGTTTGACTTTCTCGCAGCGGCAAACGACATTCCTGTTTTTGAGGTTGATGAGTAACGGGCTTATTTTTCTTTGACTATGGGTTTTTTCTGGAGTTGAATGTTTCAAGGGTTCAGGAGCTGGGGCGTCTTCACTCCTTTTTTTGTATCTTCAGTCTAGATATATTCGCCAGAGCTACATTCAGCGATAACCACTCCCAACATCAGCAACAGTAGAGTATAACAAACAAGATTCCTTTCAACTCTTCTTCGCAGCCGCCGCATCCTCCAGACGCTTGACCTCTTCTTCACTAAGCGGAATAGTTGCAAACCGACGTAGAGCAGCAATGTTGGCCTCGGGGGTGAGCTCCTTGCCACTACCAATCAGAGCCTCAAGATGCTCAAAGTAGCGGATAAAGAAACCAGGGGTGGCCGTATTGATGAATACAGCCTCCTCGTCAAAGGGGTTGCTGAACTTGTGCGGCAGACGAATGGGGATCGTCAGCATCTCGCCAGCCTTGCAGTCGACGTCGGGACGGCCCGGTGAGTGGAAGCGGACGGTGCCCTTCTGCAGTGCATCCTTGGTTAGTCTGTGTTATAGATGGCGTGGGGGGTTCAGAGGGGGCTTGCCTTGACGTAGAAGCCCTCGTCGTGCATCTCGTGAAAGTGAAAGACGGGGCCGTCAGTCTTGGGAGGGAGCAAGCTCTCTATGACGGCCAGTCGATACTGTGTGTTGGATCCATCTTCAATAGGACGCCATAGATCTATGATTCGTTTAGAACATGTTGTTACAGTCTAAGCTGACTGCGCTGTTGATATACATACACTGTCCAAGTCGACGCCAAGGCACCTCGTCAGGCTTGAAGTGGTTGATCCGGAGCGTCTCCGCGTAGGCCTCGGTATCCGAGTCCATGACAAAGCATCAACTTCTCTTCTGTTGGTTGGACACAGAAGCGGAGCTCTACTGCAGCAAAAGGGGGGG